>PVJH01017599.1:0-47393 GCA_004026705.1 Nesogale talazaci | reverse complement strand
AGTTGAGCCCTTTTAAGGAGTCATTGTAAGGGATCTGCTGGGACCATGAGTAGCTAAGGGAGAGACCCTGAAGGTCAGTCCACCCCTGCTTCCGTCAGGCCCCTTTGGCTGGTGGCAGATCCTGGTCAGAGTGGAAAGCGGGTTGTGTCTGTTTTGCATACTGAAGCAGGCCCTACATCATGACAGAGGCCTATTGCAAGATTGAGCCCTTACGAGGTTGTTCATTTGCTCTCAGCAGTAAGTGGGGTGTGTAAATGTGAAAGGAATGTGTGTGTGAGAGAGAAAGAGAAGAACGAAAAGTAGAGAGGCAGTATCTGACCTCCTCTGGCTAGACAAGGGAGAGGAAGCATCTACCTTCTCACTGGTCCAAGGCTTATTGGCAGGAGATAGAAAAGATAAGGGATAAAAACAGTACCCTTTTCACCCAGATTGTGAAAGCCAGTTGGTGAGTGGTGAGCGGTAACTCTCCTCTGTCTTTTGAACTTCCAGGCCTGGTCTCCTGGGAAGCAGAACCCCCAGAACACTGTTGTCAGTGTTCTGACACACACACACACACACACACACACACACACATCCCCCAAAAAGAAAAAAAAAGCCAAGGAGCCTCTGCAGATGACCTGGTGGCTCAGCCACCTTAGGCTTGGCTGGGCTCACACATGCTCTGCTTGGCGATTATTCTCGCCCACCTCATTCTTGTGTTTTGGATTACTTCTGCCTAGATGAATGAGCTTGCATTTTTTGAAAATGAATCTCACCAAGCTATTTCCGGTTCATATTTCCACCTCCGAAAGGTCCTTGAGGGAGGGGTGGCTCCTCAACTCTCAGGACCATCACAAAAACTTTCCGTGGAGAATGTTCTTGGAAGTTCTACTTAATACTGTTCACCACTGTCCTCTGCTTTTTTTCAAAGGCATGATGGGGGTGGGGGGAGAGACACACAAGACTCTTACACTGAGTGCCTTGGGAGCTCACCTCTGCCAATTTTTGTTTTCAGTCCAGCAGCATTTTGGGGTCCGGGCCTGCAAGCTGGTGGTCCAGAGTCCCTGAGCCACAGTCCCCAGGCTATAGACCAAGGTCTGAAGGTGTCTGGCTCACCCCCTCCTATTGCTCCACTGCACCTTCCCAGAGCTATGCTGGCCCACTGCTGTGAGTTGGCATTAGCTGGTCTATTGATTCCTTGTCTCTGCACTAGCACTACCACAGGCTGGGTGGCTTCAAAGAACCAAAGTTTATTTTCTCTCAGTCTTAGAGGCGAGACTCCCAGAATCAAACTATTGACAGACTCAGACTCCCTCCAGAGGCCCTAGAAAAAAAAATCCTTGCTTGCATTTTCTGGTTGGGAATTGCTTCTGGCAATTCTTGGCATTCCTGAGCTTTTAACTGCACCCCTCTCATCTCTGTCTCCGCTGTCACAAGTCTCCTTCCTTCAGGTCTCCCCTGTGTCCCTGCATCTCACCTGCTTCTTGTGAAGACATCAATCACTGAAAGTGGGGCCCAACCAAAGCCCATTACATCTCAAAATCCTTGCTTTATTACATTTACAAAGACCCTTATTCAGTGTTGGGACTCAAATCGGTTTGCACCTGATTGATAGAACTGATATCTAATTTTTTTGTTGAGTTCAGCAAATGGGTTGTTAAATGGCACTTGCAGTCAGCATTCTTTCTAAGGCGGGAAATCACAGATTTACATTCCATACTCTTCTTTAATGTTTTACTCCTACAATGAAACGAGGGTTAAGGATAAAGCACACAGCCAACCATGCTCAAATGAAAGTGAAGAAGATTGCAAGTAAGTATGCCAATCAAGAAGCAATATGGAAATATCTTAATAGTATTTTAGGGGCTGAGCCCCGGTGGTGTAGTGGTTGAGTGCGGGACTGCGGCTCACTGGGTTGACGGTTCAAATCCAGCAGCAGCTCTCCAGGAGCAAGGTTGGGCCTCCCACTCGCACCAGAGGGCAGTGATGCCTAAAAAAAATAAAAAATAAATAGTATTTTTGGTCAGGTATTAATATTTTTCTTTAATACTTTAAAATTCTTTAAAAAATAAATCATTTTATTGGGGTTCTTACAACAATCCTTACATCAATTATATCAAGCTCATTTGTACATATGTTGCCATCATCATTTCCAAAACATTTCCTTTTTACTTGAGTCCTTGGTATCAGCTCCTCTTATTTCCTTCCTTCCCACCCTTTCACCCTTGTGATTCCTTAATAAATTATAAATTATTATTTTCATCTTACATCATCCACTATTTCCCTTCACCCACATTTCTGTTGTTCATCCCCCTTGAGTGTGTATGGGTATGGTTATACGTCAATCATTGTGGTCAGCTTCCCCCTTTCTCCCCCTTCTCTTCCACCTACCCTGTACCCTCATAATATCACTTAAAAATCTTATGACATTATCTAGTTTTGTGAACCTCTTTTATTGTTCTTATTTAAATGTTAACTGTATGAAGTGATAAACTACCTTTTTTTGAGGGGGGGCATCACTGCCCTCTGGTGGTGGGAGTAGGAGGCCCAGCCTTTGCTTTGTGGAGCTGGAATTGAACCTTCATCCCAGTGGGCCGCAGTCCCGCACACAACCACTACACCATGGGGCTCAGCCCTCGGTATATCTTTTTATACTGAAAGTGGTCATGAGGGCAGTGAACTGAGTGCTAAATTATTTGAACCACACCACCGTGTCTGACCCTTCACTTTCTTTTTTATATAGATGGCTCCAAATTAGAGACAAGGGCTATAAGGACTCTGATATGGCATATAACACAGATAGATGCTTTATTTGGAGCCCCTATTCCTGCTTTCTAAAGCCCCGGTAGGGCCTTTACCGACTGGCCTCTGAGTGAGAAAAAGGGGGGTGAATGTGAAGTCCAGGCTGTGGGTCTAGGCTAGAAAGGCTGCGTGGGAGGAGCTGGGGAGACTTCTAACTTCCGCCATGTGATGGAGAATCATGAAGAAGAGATGTGCCAACAGGGATTTATCAACTACATGTTCCAGACTATGAGAGATGTATTTAACCAACCTATCTCCAGGCAACTCTTTTGGGTCTGTTAAATTTTTCTACTTCCATCTTATTACTCAATTTCACACTACCTACAGTATTACCTACAGAAACTAACATTTTCTTTTTTCTTTTTTTTTGTTTTTGTTTTTTTGGGCATCACTGCCTCTGGTGGTTGTGGGAGCTACCCATTGCCGCTCCTGAGAGCCGCAGCTGGATTTGAACCGCCAAGCCTGTGACCTGCAGCACTGCACTCAACCGCTTACGCCACCGGGGCTCAGCCTGGAAACTGATATTTCTATTAATTAGCTTGTAAACTCACAATCTCTCGATATTATCCATTTTGGGTTTTCAAATTTGTGAGACTCAGTTCTTCAAAGTATTCTGTTCTCATTCTTTTTCATTTCATTTCACTCTGTTGTGACAACACCCATAGTTTGGCTTATTTGTGTTATTTGTGTCTTCCTCTTTTCTTCCTTCGTTAGATTTGTCGGTGACTTCTCAATCTTATTAAATTTTTTTTTAATTTCTGGACATTACTGCCCTCTGGTGGTCGTGGGAATTACCCAGCGCTGCTCCTGGGAGCCACCACTGGATTCGAACCGCCAAGCCTGCAGGCCACAGTCCCACACTCAACTACTTATGCCACCGGGGCTCAGCCCTACTCTTTTTTTAAAAAATGTTTCCCGTCTTGATTTATTTTTCCTACTGATTTTCCTGTTTCATTTTTTCTGTTCCGAACTTTATGGTTTTTGTTCTGTGGTGACTGCTGGCATATGATGCTGTTCTTTTTCTCATTGTTGGAGATGTTGAGATAAAGTGTTGATTTGGGTTCTTTGTCCTTTTGGGGGTATATGTGTTTATTGATATACATCACCCCCAAAGCTTGGGTATGTTGTACTTATATTCCCATTTAATTCAACTAATTAAAATGTCATTTTTTCCAATAATTTTTAAGGAGGATGTTACTTAATTTTCATATACTTTATTTTTCCCTTGGTGTTCACATGAATATTTTTAATGTTATGGCATTAGGATCGGAGAAGATTTTTGTAGTACTTCAGGATTTTAAAATTTTACTGAGGCTTGTATTGTGGCCTAAAGTATGTTCTATTCTGGGGATTATTCCATATGAACTGACAAAGAATGTTGTTGGCTGGGGTGCTCTGTATTTGTACATGAGGTCGAATTGAGTGATTGTGTGGTTGAGTTCTGTGTCTTCTTTAATTTCCTCCAAGTTGTTTTGTCCATGAAAAGTGGTGTACTTTTATTGTGCAATCGTCTATTTCTTCTTTCAATTGTGTAAGGAATATGTATTTCGAGACTATTTCTTGAATGCATGCATTTTTATTGGGGCAATATTCTCTTGTCAGGAGCTCTGGTGGCATATAATGGGCTACTAATCCCAAGGTGAACAGTTTGAAACTAGCAGCCATTCCAAGGAAGAAAGATGAGGCTTTTTCCTCCCACAAACATTTACGGTCTCAGAAATCCACAGGAGCAGTCTTACCTTGTCCTATAGGCTTACTGTGAGCCGGAATCGACTCCATAGCAGAGATTTTGAGCATGTTATCTTGTTATATCGACCCTCTAATCACTATATAATGTTCTTTCTTGTCTCTACGGAGCCCTTGTGGTGTGTTGGTTATTCATTGGGCTGCAATCTGGTTGATAGTGTCTTGTCTTTTATGTTGTGGGGTATTTTGTCTTATATTCTATTTAATCAGAAATTGATATTGCCACTCTTGTTTTTTTTTCTGATTGCCATTACTTTGATATATATTTTTCCATTCTTTGATGTTTAATCAGTTTTGTCTTTGTATCTCATAGACAGCATATTTTAGAACCTGTTTTATTTCATTTTGTTTCTTTGTTTCTTTTTTAAAATCATTTATTGGGGGCTCATACAGCTCTTATCACAATCCATACATCCATCCATTGTATGTCAAGCACATTTGTACATTTGTTGCCCTCATCATTCTCAAAACAGTTACATTCCAGTTGAGCCCTTGCTATCAGCTCCTCATTTTCACCCTCCCCCTCATGAATCCTTGATAATTTATGATTATTATTTTGTCATATATCTCTCTTCATCCATTTTTCTGATGTTTGTCCTCCAGGGAGGAGGATACATGTAGATCCTTGTGATCAGTTCCTCCTTTCTTCCCCACCTTCCCTCCACTCTCCTGCTGTCCCCACTCTCACCACTGGTCCTAAAGGGATCATCTGCCCTGATTCCCTGTGTTTCCACTTCCTATCTGTACCAGTGTACATCCTGTGGTCTAGCTGGATTTTTAAGGTAGAATTGGGGGTGGGAGGAAGCATTTAAGAATAAGAGGAGGCTGAGCCCCGGTGGTGTTGTGGTTGAGTGTGAGACTGTGGCCCAATGGCTTGGCAGTTCAAATTCAGCAGCAGCTCTCCAGGATCAAGGCTGGGCCTCCCACTTCCACCAGAGGGCAGTGATATCCCCCCCCAAAAAAGAATAAGAGGAAAGTTGTATGTTACATCATTGCTACACTGTACCCTGACTAGCTCATCTCTTCCCTGCGACCTTTCTGTAAGGGGATGTCCAACTTTGGGTTCTAAATCTGCACTCTCCCTCATTCACAATGATATGATTTTTTGTTCTTTGATGCCTGATCCCTTTGACACTTTGTGATCACACAGTCTGGTGTGCTTCTTCCATGTGGGCTTTGTTGCTCCTGAACTAGAAGGCTGCTTGTTTATCTTCAAGCCTTGAAGACCACAGATGTCATATCTTTTGATAGCTGGGCACCATCAGCTTTCTTCACCACATTTGCTTATGCACCCAATTTGTCTTCAGTGATCATGTTGGGAAGGTGAGCATGATGGAATACCAGTTGACTAGAACAAAGTGTTCTTGCATTGAGGGAGAGTATTTGAGTGGAGGTTCAATGTCCATCTGATACCCTAATACTAAACCTATAAATTTATGCACAAAAATCTATTTCCCTGACATCATATATAGATATATTTACATATGTACCTGCCTGTATTTAGACCTCTATGAATGTCCTTTGATTCCTAGCTACTTTGTTTCCTTTTACTTTCCTCTTGTCCCAATATCATGCTCAGCCTTCATTTGGGTTTCAGTCATTCTTCTGTTACATTACCCTTGATCAAACCCTACCAGCCCTCTTACACCCTTCTTTTTTTTTTTTTTTGTGGCATCACAGCCATGGTGGGAGTGGGAAGCCCAGCCTTGCTCCTGGCTCTTACACCCTTCTTGCCACTGATTTTGGATGACTCGTTGGTCCCGTGTCACTGGGTTTGTTAACACCAGTTCACTTCCCCTACCTCCCCATTTCCCACGTCTCCTGGGAACCGTCAGTCCATTGTTTTCTCCTCCAGATTGTTTATCCAGCCTATTTTATCTAGCTAGACCACTTTTTAAAAAATTACTAACTCATTTTCACTATACTTTGTTTTAAAAACATTGCATAATATGCTGTTGTATGTATGTACTAGAGATTTTTTTACCCATCCTTTCACAGTTGGATATTTAGGTTGTTTCTTTTTGCTACTATAAATGGTGCTGCACTGAATATTGGTGCATAAATATCTACTTATATTGTGGCCTTGATTTCTCTAGCTTCTATTACAGGTAGATAGATTGCTGAGTCAGATGATCTTTCTATTTTGAACTTTTCGAGGAAGTGTCCTACTGCTTTTCCCAGTAGCTGTACCGACTTACAGTCCTACCAACAGGGAGTAAGGTTCCAATCTCCTTGGACCCTCACCAATATTTGTTGTAATCTGTCGTTTTGTTTTTAGTTTAACGCTGCTATTAACGTAGGAGTGAGGTGGTATCTAATTGTTGTTTTGATCTGCATCTCTCCATGGCTAATGATCGTATGTCTTCTTACGCTTCTTGGCTGCCTGAATGTCTTCTTTGATGAAGTGTGTGCTCATGTCTTTGGCCAGTTTTAGAATTGGATTATTTGTCCTTTCATCGTCGAAGTGTTTTCCATAAACTTTAATCTTTATCTGATATACCATTGTCAAAATAGGCTCTCTTTTTAATCTTTTGGTGGACTTCTGATACACTTAAGAGTCTCATCGTTAGGAGCGCCTACTTATCTAGTTCGCCTCCTGATACATGGATTTTTTTTCAGTTATGTTTGAAAGTGAGTTTATACCATGCACTAGGGTCCTGTGATCATTTAGTTTGTTTCTGGCAAGCAGGGTACCCATTAGAAGATATGGTGGAGTCAAGCCTGTCCATTATGTCACAGCTTGATGGTACCTCCTGGTGAACGTGGGTCTTCTCATAAGTCCTGGGAACTTCCTCTCTCTCTCTCTCCCCAGAGGTGGGCCACAACCTCTCTCACTGCTTTTGCCTTCTTGTTCACAAGCTATGTGGAGCCACACTGAGACCTGCAAGAGCCCTGGAGATGCTTCCGCCACCACTGGATCCACAAGACTGTGCATCCACTGGCCGGTGTTCTTCCTGCATTTTGCCACATTGCATGTGCTATATGAGCCTAAATAGGAATTTATGGATGAGTATCAGACTTGTGGGATAATATCAGACTTATAGACTTGATCTAGACTGGTCTGGGATATTTTTTAAATATATAATTACTCTTTGATAGAAAACTCTTTTGTATACTGTGGTGGTCATGTATTTGATATGTCAATTTTATGAATGAGATATAGGCATGGAGTCTAGCCTGTTAATCTGGAGATAGCCATTGAGTAGCCAAGGAGGCCTCCCTGTGGGCATGGCTTTCTCCTGAGACTTCTGGGAAATCTCACGGTATTTTCTTGGTGGAGATGAGAAGCCACCTCCCGAGTTATTGGGAGTTAGTCTCAGAGACAACAAACTATGGACAAGACAAAATGGCAGTGTCTGAGCAGCTGGGGAGCTGGAGGAGAAGCCACACAGCCTTACCCTGATGGAACCAGACCTCTGAAGCTGGAGAAGCCACATGGAGACCCCTGCCAGTGCTGAGTTGCTTCTCCCATCACTGGATGCTGTTGATGGACTCTGAGCCCTGGAAGTGAGGAGCCAGGGGGAGACCCCCGCCAGTGCCTGGCCTCTGCACCCACAGACCTGTGACTCTGTGAGTCAGAAGGAGACTTTATAGACTTATATTGGGCATATGGGCTAATACCGGACTTATGACTTTGAACTGGACTGGGATGGGATGCTTTCTCAATGTCCCATTCCTCTTCTATATAAACCTTTTCCTTATATCCATATGCGTGTCTATGAATTTGTTTCTCTAGTCTACCCGGATTAACACGTATACATATATGCACGTCTTTGAATTTGTTTCCTAAATCAACCCAGTCTAATATGGGATCCTAAGCTTGTCCCTCTTTTTCAGTGATGATCTTTCTGTTTCTAGGTTTTGCATTTAGACTTTGGATCCATCTTGAGTTCATGTTTTAAAATGGTATCCGAAATGGACCTTGGTTCACTTTTCAGCAAACGGTTTTGCTGAACACCATTTATAAAAAGAGCATGTCTTCTCTGTTAAGACTTTGGGCCCCTTGTCAAAGATCAGCTGCCTGTCGGAAGCTAGATCCATCTCTGGGCTCTCTCTTCGATTCTGTGTGTCTATGTTATACCAGCACGACATTGTTTTGACAGGTCGGGAACTACAGGACTGCCTGCTGTTCTATTTCCGTAGCGTGCGCTGCATGTAAAGTCGCTGCTGTTGTTAGGTACTCTTGAGATGGTCCCTGCTCACAGCGACCTTAATTATGACACCAAAACACTGCTCTGTCCTTCCGTACCCAAGAAGGTCAACATAGACTCACGTATTTCCTGTTAACACTTGCTAGGTTTCTCTTTTAATATGCACATCTTTAACCCACCTGGAATTAATTTGATGGACGGGTGTCACAATGGCTTACTCTTCTACCCCAACCCCTCCCCATTCGGTCCTGTCTTGAATAGCCTCTTCGTTCTCTGATTGAACACTGGGATAATTGTAACACTACATGTCCCCTTTCCAGGTCAGGGGAACCACAGAATTACTCACTGGGCTCAGTCCTCTGGAAGCCCGCCCCGCTTCCCACCGCTCAGTGCCCCCATCTCCAGAGACTCTCCAAGGCTGCTCTGGTGTGGCTGCTGCCTTCCCTGCAGGGAGTGGAAAGAACGTAGCACGAACCCTGCACACTCAGCAGCCCCGACCTGGGGCGCTAGGGCCAGTGACTGTGGAAAATCTACGTGTGGTTTTGTCGTTGGAGGAACCAAGGGAATTATTCTGCCAGTTACATGGAACGCACTCACTGTCTGTTCTCACTGACTTTGGGAGCGGCCCTTCTCTCCAGCTCACAAAAGCTGGCGCCCTGCTACGCAAATACGTGCTGCCCAGGTATGCTAGTCACAGAGAAGGGCTGCGCCTCCGGGCATCAGAGAAGGCCAAGCTGGTTTCCTTCCTCTGGAGCTTGGAAAGGACAATCTGGATGGCTGTCTCCCTTCCGCCCCAGCCTAGGAGATTTGCTTTCCCTCTTCCCTGGTGCCGCATGTTGAACGGTTCCGCTGGTCCCAGCCTCACAGGCCCAGCCTCTGCCAGTCCTGTTCGGCCCCCTTACGCCTGGCTGCTCTTTCAGGACCCTCTCTCAAGCTCGCCTGCCCTGTGCCTGGCTGCCGCACGCGCACGCACGGTCAGAACTCAGCCTCGAGCCAGCAGCGGAGGCGGCCCAAGCTCCCCACAAGGGTTCCAGTGGTGCTGAGGGCTGTGAAGTGTGTGGGCTCAGAGGCGTGGGAGCTTGTGTGAAGAGAACATCAGGCCACGCCCTCGAGGGCCCTGTTTGGACTGCCTCTCCATTTCTACATGCCTACGACAAAGACAAGCCACTTCATTTCTTCCAGCCTCAGTTTCCTCACTTGGAAATGGGCATTGAATCCGTAAGTCTTGATCTAGTGCCTATTCTGTGCCACTCGCTGTCCCAGGGCTGGAGACACAGAATGACTTAAGACTTGCTTGGGCCCTGACGATGAGAACAGATTGCTCCCTCTGCTGGTTTCCCCCCACCCCGCCCCCTGTCCCCCCATTCTTCTCCCATTGGCCGGGCGGCTCACAGCCACTTCTCCTTGGAAGGTCATTGCTCTGAATGGACTGAACCACAAGGAAAGATTTCGGTGGTGAGGTGTCTGGGTCCTGCTCCGCCATTCCGTGAATGCTTGCTGAATGAGCCCATGGCCTCCCACCACAGTAGAGGGCTGGCTCTGCGGGCCCAACCAGTTGGGGATTGACTGGGCAAGGGCCGTGCTTCATCCTGCCTGCCTCAAGGACTTGAGCATTGAACAGATGAGATCATTGCTCTCTGGCTGCTTGCCTACCTGAGTGACACAGCTTCTTGCCAACATGGTCTTGCTGGTTTGGGCATTACTACTTAGAGGCAGCTTTCTCCATATTTAGGAAGCCAAGATAGAGATGCCCTGTGCCCGTGGGCAGCAATGCATTTGGGACAGTAACCTCTCCCAGGTTCCAGGCCAGAAGACCATCCTAAGGGGATGAGGTCCGAGCTCAGCCCCCTCCTTCTGAAGGTGGTCAGCTCACTTCCTGGATGTGGAGCGTGAGTCGCTGCTCAGGAATGCTGGAGCGGGAGCCACAACGAGGGCCTGTGGGAAGGCAGCCACAGTTAGAAGGCAGAGACCCTGAGATACAGGGAGAGAACGGATGGGACCAGGCCGGGTGGGAGTGAGCAGGAGCGTGATGTCTGGACCCTGTGCACCCAGGTCTCAGCCCACCCCTCTTTGCTCCTGCGTGCACTGTCTCAGAGATGTCACCAGGTAATTTGAACCTCATTGAAATGGGGAGTACCGCTGAGCCCTGGTGGCGTAGTGGTTGTGCGCGGGACTGCGGTCTCCTGGGATGGAGGTTCAATTCCCGCTCACAGGAGCAAAGGCTGGGCCTCCTACTCCCACCACCAGAGCAGTGATGCCTAAAAAAAAAAAAAAGAAAAGAAAAGAAAAGAAATGGGGAGTACCGGGATGGATGAGCAGAGCTTCAGAGATCAGAGAAGTCAACTTTCAGTGTCACTGAACCACACCCTGGCCCTCACGTCTCCTGCACTAAGTCACAGCTTCACATGACACATTTACTGAAGGGGCTGACCTCAGGAAGAAATCAGGAAATATCTTAATTTCCACCCTACCCCCACCCCCTGCCCCCAAATGTGTCTGTCCTTTATGGAACTCATACCCTCTCCCCCACTTCAGAGAAAAGCAAGCAATTGAAGAAGGGCAGGGGGAGGGGGGCTGCTGGGGAAGGATTTCTGCAGCTTCCCACCTTGCCAAGACTGCAGAGGTACTAGCTGTGTCTGAGTATAGTTCCGTGGTGAGCACATAATCCCCTTCTTGTCTGTCTCCCTCCACTGAGCAACTCGGCTCCCCCAGCGGCATTGACAGCTCCCCATCATTAGAGAGAGGTTGAGAGGGCACTTGGCCTGGAGGGTGCCCCAGGACTGGGAGAGTCCCACCTCTCTCATTGCATGCCGGCTGGGCTGGCGAGACTTGGGGCTGTGGTTGACTGGTTCCCAGTAACTGGCTGGCCCTCTTGGGGTTGTGGTTGTGGCTGAGTTCCCTTGAAGCCTCAGAAGTATTGGCCATCTGTGAGGGGGTGCAGAATCAAGCAGGCAGATCTAGGGGAGACAGTGGGCTCAATAGTAAGTGAGCATTTCTCGGCAGGCCCAGGACTCTAAGTGCCCGTAATCCCAGACTCAAAGAGTAATGGAATCCAACACTGACATCCAGCCCCAGGAGATTGTTTGGGTGAAGCTTATTTTAATTAGCCTCTCTTCTCTCCCTCAGCTCACTGGTTTGCTCAATAGTTGCCAAGTACCTCCTGGCGGCTTCAGAACCTGCCTCAGAAGCAGGGCTTTGATAGAACTCTTATTGACTTGCCTGCGTGACTTTGGCCCTGCTGGGGCCTCATTGCTTGGTCATCTGTGACTACCTAGGTTTTGCGGGAAGTGTGCGGCGATCACTGTATTTATTCAGAGTCAAACATTCAAAAACAAGTAATTTATAATAACCCTATGCCTCATCTGCACACAGTTTCAGAATCAGCAGAAAACATGAGTAACTACAATGTATACAGACATGAACCTGGGGGAGTTTCTAGAGAAGAGCTCTAGGAATACTCCCCTGAGGGAGATTACAGCGATGGTTTCCAGGTACTTTAAGCAACTGGAGGAAAACCTAGATAAAATATTGAGGCAAAATGGAAGTCATAACTCAACAACTCAGGAATGGCCTAAAGGAGTGATTCTCAGCCTTCCAATGCTGCGACCCTGTAAGATAGTTCCTCATGTTGTGGTGACCCCAACCATCAAATCATTTTCACTGCTATTTCATAACTGTAATTTTGCTTCTGTTATAAATTGGGTGACCTCTGCGAAAGGGTTGTTCTACTCCCAAAGGGGTTGCGCACCCACAGATTGAGAACTGCTGGGAAGGTACATTCTGACAAAATGAGTCAAAAGTCAAAAATAATACAGTAACTTTAGACAGAAATACAAAGGGTAGAAATAATACAGTAACTTCAAGCAGAAATACAAAGGGTAGAAAGAATAGTTACTTCAAACAGAAATACAAAAGGCAAACACCAAAAAGTGAGAACATTGTGAACAAACAAGGCAGTGGGACAGAAGCCTTGGGATCAAGAATCAGGAATCTTGAAGATAAATCTCCTGAGAACAAGATACAGGAAGACCAGATTATAAAAACAACCCAGGTAATGGAAGGTCACCTAAGACTACTATGGGACACTGTCTTCAGGAACAAGATATGTCTGATGAGTGTCCCAGGACAGAAGAAACAAGAACTATGGAGAAAATCGTCAATGGAATATGAAGGAAGAACTTCCCTAGCATCATGACTTCCTTGAGCATTGTCAAGAAACCATAGCCATAATGAATGTATATGGACCAGATGAGAGATCATCTAAATATATTAAATTCCTAGAAATGAGGGACAAATATATTGTAATATGATAATATCAGGTGGGAGGCATCATCAATATATCACAATCAACTAGAAAGAAAATAACAAAGATACAAAAGCATTCAATAACATGAGAAGAAATAAAGCTAGTCATAAAAAACTTCCAACATCAAAAGTCCAGGTCCAGAGGATTCACTGGGAGAATCTATCAAACATTTAGAGAATACTTTAATACCAATTTTTTTTGGGGGGGGCATCACTGCCTCTGGTGGTCGTGGGAGCTACCCAGTGCTGCTCCTGAGAGCCGCCACTGGATTTGAATCGCCAAGCCCACGGGCCGCAGTCCCGCACTCAACGACTTACGCCACCGGGGCTCATCCCAATACCAATTTTATATAAACTCTTCCACAATATACAAATACTCATCTTACTGCCAAACTCATTTTATGAAGCAATTATAACTTTAATACCTAAATCAAGCAAAGACATCACCAAAATTGAAAAGTACAGATCGATGTCCTTAATGGAATATGGATGACAATATCCTCAATAAAATCTTAGCCAAGGCTGAGCCCCGGTGGTGTAGTGGTTGTGCACGAGACTGCGGCCCACTGGGATGGAGGTTCAATTCCCGCTCACAGGAGCAAAGGCTGAGCCACCTACTCCCACCACCAGGGCAGTGATGCCTAAAAAAAAAAAAAAAAAAAATCTTAGCCAAACAGAATTCAACAAAGCATCAAAAAATAATACCACAATCAAATTGGTTTGATGCCAAATATGCAAGGATAGTTTAATAGATAAATAATCAATGCAATTCACCACATAAACAAAATAAAGGAGAACCATATGATTACATCAATTGATGCAGAAAAGCCATTTTATAAGCTACAACATTCCTAATAAAAGTACAACATAAAATAGGTATGAAAAGGAAGTTCTTCAGCAAAATGAAAGCCACATATGAAAAACCAATAGCCTACATCTCACGTCATGGAGAGAAATTGAAAACATTTTCTCTTCAAACAGTGATTTTAAAAATTGTTTTTCCAGTTTAATTGACACATGATTTTCATCCTATAATTCAATTGTTCAATCATGTCCAGAAGAATTGTACAATAGTTGCAGTCAGTCAGTTTCAGAACATTTTCTGTCTCCCTCCCCCATGATTAAATCAGCCTTAAAATGAATAGTATAATCATATTCAATCAAGTGTTCCCTCCCCCTCCCATCTTCATTTACTCCCCAAATCCCCTCGCCATCCCCCTCAAGATAAAATATTTAGGAATACATCTTACCAGAGAAACAAGGGACGTATACAAGAAGAAGTACAAGACACTGCTTCAGGAAACCAAAAGAATCAGCACCGCGCCGTCAGGAGGAAACCGTGCAAGCCTATTCCTCCGCTTTGGTTTGCTTCCGTCTGTTCTTATACAGTGTCTGGTTTACTTAACCAATCAAATCCCTTCTGTTGGTGAGCCCCAAGAGCTGCCGTGACTTATTTTCATTCTTGTTGCTGCACTTGAGACAAACCTTCTTTCATAGCATCGACAGGACATAGGACGAAGCGTGCCACTGTGAAACAGGAGCGACAGGCACTTCCTCCTGGGAACTTACAGTAGCCTTACCGAGGGCCGCCCCAGGGACGTTCCACTTTCACAGTAGCTCAGATTTGGCTTCCTGTCTTCCCCTTTGCACACCAGCTCTCCTCGGTAGTACAACAGTAAGAGACTGCCATTATGGACATTCCGGGTATCCCAAATAACCATCGGGAGTGTGTCCGGGTTGTTCATCACAGGACCAATGTGTATTTGCAGCATCGCAGGACCAATCTGAGTTTGTATATGAAGTTGCATCATTGTGGACTGGGCTCTCGTGATGAATTTTTTCGTTTGTATTCGGTGCCATACGAGAGTTAAAATGAATTGTTGCTATTATGAGGTGGATTTGAACTGCCCTATGAAGGATTTCTTTTGAATGGCACTACTTTAGGGACATTCTAGTATTTGCTTCTATTATTTGGGCCAAATTACTCTATTATTTGAGGATAATGTACAGATTTAAGAGCCAATCTGGTTGCTGATTTATCCACTTCTTTCCTGCCCTTAGTTACATCTAAGATACAGTCTAACTCATCTGATTTTAATATGCATTTTCAAAAATGCCATAGCTATTAAACACTGTTTACAGACAGATGAAATAAATTTATTCCAACCAATCAACTAAATTAATCAATTAATTATTTTTGTTTAATAGATAAGAAACTTACACAAATGAAATAAGCAACCATGTTCATGGGTAGGCAGACTAGACATTGTAAAAATGTCAAATAATGAAAAATACAAATTCAACGCACTTCTGAATCAACTCCCACCACAATTCTAAGAAATGGAAAGATCAGTCACCAACTTTATATGGAAAGGAAAGAAACCCAAGATGAAATGAAACACTATTACAAAATAAAAACAAAGTCGGAGGCCTTTCACTGCCAGACTTAAAAACCTAATATATAGGCAGGATAATCAAAATAGCCTGGTACTGGCACAATGATAGCTATGAAGACCAATGAATTAGAAGTGGGAACTCACAAATACAACCAGGTACCTATAAACAATTTTTGATAAAGGATGAAAGCACATTAAATATGGAAGAGTCAACCTTTGGGGAAAACAAATTGGTGTTTTCACCTGCAAAAGAATGAAATAGGACCTATACCTCAAAGCATGTACAAAAATGAACTCAAGAGCACAACGCCCCCTCACTGACCCACTGACCCAGTGCTCCGAGGGCCAGCACTGGAGACACCAGAGCGGGAATTGGGGCCAGTCTGACCCCTTCACACTGGAGTGAAACACGAAAGGCGCACAACAGAGCAGCAAGGGCAGCAAAGCATCGAAGTCCCCAAGGACTCCTGGAAATAGACTTCACACTTGGGGGGCAGGGTTTGGCATTTCAATGGACCCGAGTGAAAAACATTCATAAGGGTCAGCAGACAGAACTGAAGCTATTTATAGGCTCCTCCCCCCCCTTTCCTTTTTCTCTTGTCTAGCCCTATGATAGGCAAGATAAACAAACTCCGGGCTGAGCCCTGGTGGCATATAGTGGTTGTGCTCGGGACTGCAGCCCCCTTGGTTGGGGGTTCAAATCCAGCAGCAGGGCGGGGCCTCCCACTCCCACCACTAGAGGGCAGTGATGCCTCCAAAAACAAACAAACAAAAAAGATAAACAAAGTCAAGGTGGATTTTTAAACAAGGGTCAACGGCTTCAAGGGAACATGGGAGAGGGAGAGGAGGAGGCAGGCGAAAGGGAGGGGGGCCAATGAGGCCACAATAAGAGATCTAAAATAGAGGGTGGGGGGTTACAGAATGCCCGGCGGGGTGTGGTCAGATGCTGTTTGGCCTACAGAAAGGACTGAGTGCCGAATGAAGGTCGAATGTGATCATGGGACAGGGGGAATATAAAAGAAAATAGAGGAAAGCACTAAGAGACAAGAGACATTTATAGAGGGCTGAGCCCCGGAGGCGTAAGTGGTTGAGTGCGGGACTGCAGCCCGCGGGCTTAGTGGTTCAAATCCAGCAGCGGCTCTCAGGAGCGGCACTGGGTAGCTCCCACGACCACCAGAGGGCAGTGAGACCCACAAAAACAAACAACAACAACAAAACAACAAGACATTTATAGGGCTATAAATATAGGCATATACATATGTAAATATATTAATATATAATGATAGGTATTTAGGTCTAGTATGTATATTTAATTGTTAAGTATTCATGAATTAGATGGGTGTTGGACAACTACTTAAGTCCTTCCTCAACCTAAGAACACTTTGTTTTAATAACCTGGCATTCTGTGACGCTCACCTTTCCAACAAGACTGCTGACAACATGGGTGCATGAACAAATGTGGTAATGAAAGGTATTAGGAGATAGAACATCTGGGGTCTTAAAGGGCTGAAGCTAAACAAGTGGCCGTCTAGCAGAGAAGCAGCAAAGCCTACATAGAAGAGCACCCCAGCCTGTGTGATCATGAGGCGTCTACAGGATCAGGCATTAGACATCAGAAGACCCCGAACAAACAGATAGGACAATGCAAATGAGGGGGGTAGGAGTGGGGATCCAAAGCTCATCTGTAGACAATTGGACATTCCCCACAGAAGGGTCACAAGGAAGGGATAAGCCAGCCAGGGTGCAGTGTAGCACCAATGGAACCCACAACATTCCTCCTGTTCTTTACTGTTTCCTCCCCCCTACTATCCTGACCCCAGCTCCACCTTATAAACCCAGCCAGACCAGAGCATGTACACTGGTACAGATAAGAGCTCTCCACACATGGAATCCAGGACAGAGAAACCCCGCAGGAACAGTAATGGGAGTAGCGATACCATGAGGGTAGGGAAAAGGGGAGGGAGGAAAGGGGAAGAAATGGGGAACGAACTACAGTGATCAATGTTTAACCATCACCACCCCACCAGGGGGATGAACAACAGAAACATGGGTGAAGGAAAACAGTGGATGGGGTAAGCCATAGTTTCCCAAATGATCTAAGGGCACTGTAAGAGCAGATACCTACACTTTGCTAGGGAGGTCATGAGGAATTTTTTTTTTTAAAGGAGGACAGTAGACCATATAAGTTTGGGAACCTCTGGTGTAAACCATGAAAAATAGCAACTTATAATTTATGTTAGGGGTTCACAAGGGTGGGAGGGAGAGGGAAGGGAAAAGAGAGGAGCCGATATCAAGGCCTCAAACTGAAAGAAAATGTTTTGAAAATGATGGCAACATATGTACAAATGTGTTTGATACAATTGATATATGAATTATTCTAAGGGCCCTAAGAGACCAAATAAAATTATTTGTTAATTTAAAAAAATGAACCCAAGATGGATCAAAACCTAAATATAAACCACACAATTATTCAGACCATCAATGAAAAATGGGGACAAACTTAAGGACCCTAATACAAGGAATAAACACACTACCAAACATAATGAAAAGTATTCACACAATAGAAGAAGAAATAAATGGAACCTGCCAAAATTTTTATTTATGCACATTAAAAGAGAACATAGAAATCACAGATTTGGGAAAAATACTCAGTAATAATACATCAGATAAAAGGCTAATTTCCAAAATTTACAGAAAACTAAAACAGTTTAACAAAAATACAAAAAGCCCAATTTAAAAATGGGCACAACCATGAGTAGTTAACCTACCAAAGATAACATCCAGGTGGTCAATTACCATTTGAGGAAATACTTACATTCATTAACAATAAGAAGTAAGAAACTAACAATGAGATATGTGGCAGTTACAAACTCTTCTGTCAACTTGGGAAGGGGTGGAGTCTAGCCTGTCAATCAGGTTGCCGCTTGAATACCTCATTTGAAGGTAAGCGATAAATAGCTCATTGGAGACAAGACACACACACTCGCAGCGAGACATTCCTGTAGACAAGCCAGATGGAACTCTGCTGTTAGAGCCAGAACCCTGGAACTGGAGGACCCACATGGAGACCCATGCCAGGGCTGAGATGCTTCCACTTCCATTTGATCCACAAGACTTTCCACCCACTGGCCTGTGCTCTTCCAGCATCCGGCATCACTGCATGGCTGCTTGAGTCTGAAAAGGAATTTACAGACTGGTATCAGACATATGGCTAATATTGGACTTATGGACTTGATCTGGACTGGGCTGGAGTGGTTTCTAAATGTATGATTAATCTTTGATATAAAGTTCTCTCTTACACACATGAGTGTCTGGATTTGTTTCTCTGGTCAACCCAGACTAACACAAGATATCACTTCACAGCAACACTTTGGGCAAACTTCAATAAAACAGAAAACAAATGCTAGAGAGGATGTGGTGAGATTGGAATGCATTTACATTACTTGTGGGACTGTAGAATTGTGCAACCGCTCTGCAAATCAGAATGGCATTTTCTTAAACAAATGCAAATCCAAATACCTTAAGATCCAGCAATCTCTCTGCCGGGCACATACCCTAAAGAAATAAAAATACAACTTGAACAAGCATATGCGCACCTATGATTATTGCAGCAATTTCCATAATAGCAAAAATAGGGAAACTGAAAACCCCATTTATAGAGAAATAGATAAACAAGTTCTGATACATTCGTACTTTGGTACATTGTGCATCAATGAAATACAGTGGCAACACTCTCAAACACTGCAAGACATGAACAGTGGTGGTGCACCTTGTACTTTGCCAACCTTAAAAACAAATATTCAAGAACACCATTATTATAAGGAAAAACAAAGAAAAATAAATGTGGTTTATACACCAAAAGACAAGACTTTGATGACTACGAGGTGGCAAAGGACGTGGCTGGGCACAGGGACAGGGGAGGAGAAGCAGATTGGAAGAAGCAGGGAAGATTAGAGGGGTGGGAGAAAGATAAAGAACCACATATATGGAGGACATAATAGGTTATTGCTGTTGATTTCATTTCTTGAGACAGACTGCAAACATAGTATGTTTTTTTAAAAAAAACCCAAACCAAAAATTCCCTTCAGATTCCCTATCCCTTAAACCAAAATAGTGGTTTGACTGGCCAAAAAAGAAAAGGAGGAACAGTAAAACTGAAATGGATCGAAGTCTTCAGCAACAACAACAACAAAAGTCAACACCAATCTAAATATAAAAGCTTCCATGCCATGTCCAATGGGAACTGGACCTCCTCCCGAAGACTACATGGACTAATCCACCAGGTACAGGCTTGTCCCTGCCCACCTGTCCCACTTCTCTCCTTATGTGGCAGGTGCTGCCCCCTTCTGGCAGGATCCATCCTGAGAGAGCAAAGGGTGCTTGCCCAGGGCTTGTCTGGCCATTGGTATGCTCCCTCCAGAGCCATGCTAGCGTGCTCTCCACTTCTGGCCTCATGACCTCCAGTTCTTCCTCTGTGGCTCTCGGCGGTATGCTTTTGGCCCACTCACACCTTGCCAGAGGGGAAGGGGACAGAACATGTCCTTTCCTTTGTTGGTTTCTCACTAGTCCCTTTGGCCAGCTTCAGAAGCAGGCCGCATGGACAGCCTCCCTTGAGCCCACACGTGGCTCTCCCAAGAGCTCTGCAAGTATGTATGCCGGGTAAGCTCATCTCTTGGCAAGTCCCTTCCTGCTTAGACTTCCTGAGGAGAGGGACATAATGCAGCCATCCAGAAGACCCGTGATGGGGGCCTTGGAGTGGGGCGGGGGCACCTGGTTGACCAGCAGACCATTACAAGAGTGCCAGGAATATGAGCTCTTGGGAGGGTGAGCTGCGTGGCTACCCACCAACTCTGGCTTTGGCTGCTCCTTGGAGGGGCCAAGTCAAGGTCCATGTTTAAAGAACTTACTGGGTGCTCTTTACAGCGGAAGGTGGGGTGGTGTCCTAATTGTACCCTTTGGGGAAGATCACCAAGCCTTGTAGGGATCAATTGCACATCTTTTCCTTCTGCCCAGACCCTCCCCCACTCCTCGGGAGCTATGCTTCCTTGGAGGTTTTGGCTCATATTTCCACTGGTGAATCATTGGGCCCTAGTTTGTTCTCATGTTTTTAAACTCTTGTGTTTTTCCCATTAGACAGTGTTCACCCAAATCTGATCTATGTGGGACGCCAAAGAAACATAGGCCCTCTTCTAAGGGAGGACATTCCCGAGGCCCCTCACCCAACCCACATCTTTCTACTGGACACACTTCGCATGTGCATTGGAACACATTCCAAGACATTCCAAGACAGTTTCCAGAGCAGTGACTCAGAGGCCAGTGAGGGGTACGAGCTTGCTTCATCCTGAGGCCACGTGGCAGGACAGAAAGACTGATGGACTGCATGGACTTGGTCTCTGAAGGGAAATGACCAGTGCTGTGGGCCCCCAGCTATGTCTGTGGTGGGGGGAGGGCGGGGAGATGTGTGTGGGAGAGAGGGGGTATTCGAGTATGCTGACCCTCGCTTCTGCAGCGTTGACGGGGACGGCACTGCCAACAGCCCCCCCTTAGCCACTCCAGGAGTGGACCTGGAGAGCAGGTGGCAAGGTAGGGCAGAGCTAGGACGAATCCAGAGACCAGCTCATGACTCTACAGGGCCACGCTGTCTTTCAAGGACAAGGAGGGTCTGTTGGGTATCCTCTTCCTGCCTCAGTCTCAGCACAGCCCAAATGGCCTTCCTGACAGTAGCACCCAGGCTGGTTAAGTGATAGATGTCTGTTGATCCAGGGGCTTCCCAGCCGGCTTTTTCTCTTTTTCACCCAAGGCTTCCAGGTTCTCCCACATGACTACTCCAGATAGATAGCTTTGCCAGGTGTGTTATTGGCCCTGAATGGAACCTTCAGGTTCCAGTGTGTGTGTGTGTGTGTGTGTGTGTGTGTGTGTGTGTGTGTGTGTGTGTGAGAGAGAGAGAGAGAGAGAGAGAGAGAGAGAGAGAGAGAGAGAGAGATTCAGCCCTTCAATAGTTTGGGAACTCTAGCCTTAGCTGTATGGAGCCAGCCAGCATTGAGAAACCTTCTGGAACATTCCAGGCACATACTTCCTAACTCTATATTGACTTGTGACCCAACTCCAAACCAAACTCATTGCCCTCGAGTCAGTGCTGATGCAGAGCAAGCCCCTGTGGGTTTCCAATACTGAGACAGTTTAGGGGGCGAGAAAGGTCAGTCTTGTAGTTTCAAACTGTCCACATGAAGATCCCAGCTGAATGCCCAACCACTATACCACCAGGGCTGTGACAGACATTACTAATCCATCCTAGGATCCTGTGACTTCCAATTCAGACGCTTCTGGTACCAGGTGTCAGCCAGCAACTGCTGCAAACACCATTTTAAAAAGTGGGCTCTGGTGAGGACACAGGAGTGAATGGTGGGATCTTGGCCAATGGTGAGGGGGGTGGGGGTGCGAACTGGGAGAAACCTTGAAAGAAGCTTTTAGGCATGTGGTGATGGGAGGGCGCAAAGGGACTTCTTGGCACTTCAGATAGTTACATCTCACCTTTGGGGAGCAAGGGATCTGGATTATTCTCACAGCACTTCATGTCACAGTCTCATTTCATGATGGTCTGGAGTGCCATCCCCCCACCCCACCCCCTATGCCCCCCTTGCCTGGTCAGGGTCCTCAGGGACAGTGTTTGGACTGTTGTGTCTTTTTCCCAAGGAGGGGCTGGTGGCTTTGAACCGCTGACCTTGCAGGTCATAGCTCAACTGCTAACCACTACCCCATCAGGGCTCTGCTGGGACTATTGTGTCTGCAGGTAGCTGAGCTCCCAGGTGTTCCACGTCGGTCAGCTCCTGAGCCTGTCTCCTTTTGTTCCCCGAGGAGAGCCTCTCTTAGCAAGTAGGGATCTCCCTCCCAGGATCCAGACACCCAACCCCCCCCCCCCCAAAAAAAATCACTGGACAAGCAAGGGTGGGCAAGAAACACTTGACTGTGCCTGGGAGGGGACGGAGGGGCACGTGCCCTGCCCTGAAGTTTTGTGCACTTGTCCGCAGGGCAAGTTCCCACTGAAAACGGCGCCCCATCCCGCGGGTTCTGCCCGCCGAGCTCTGTGCTGGTGAAGGAATGCTAGTGCCTGGGTTGAGGCTGGGGCTGGGCTGGGGCCAGTTGCAAGGCGCCCCAGTCAAAGCTCCAGAAACGTGGGGGAAAGGGCGTGAACCACGCTTCGGGGCCCCTTTATGTCTCTTGTCTGGGTATCCGGAAAGCCCTGGGTGGCCCTCTTCGGTGGAGAGGGTCGCCCAGGCCCTCTGCTCCGGGTTTCTGGTCACCTCCAGAGGACTCCGCGGGAGAGTCCGGCCTCTGGGTCGAGATCCCAGCTTGGGGAGGCGCGGGGGTGGGGAGAGGGCAGGGTTGGAGGGCGAGGAGCAGTCGGGAGGCAGAGGGGGGTGGGACGTGGGGGAGGGCGGGGCGGAGTGCTGGGCAGGGGCGGCGGTCCCCTGGGATTCCCCCTCCAGTGCTCCAGCCCCTCGGCCCTCCGTCCAGGGCGCTTGCTGGGCCACCCGGCGGTTGGAGCACCCGGAGCTGCCAAGCGCGCCGCTCGGTGCCCGGGACCGCCCGCCCCTCCCCGGCCGCCCGCCCCTGCGCCCCTCCGCCCCGGCTCCGGAAGCTCCGGCCCCTGCCCCTGCCCCGGCCGCCGCCGCTCCCGCTTTGAAGAAGCGAGCGCACGAAGCAGAGCCGGGTGGGGCCCCCAGGGCTTGCGGCCATCAGCCCCCCTCCCCAGGCGTACGGTCCAGAGGCCCCTGGAGCGTGGCCCCATGGCTGCCGTGCCGGGGGCGCCCGTGCTCGGCTGCCTCCTGGCGCTGCTGGCGCTGTGTCCCGGGGGGCGCCCGCAGACCGTCCTGACCGACGACGAGATCGAGGAGTTCCTCGAGGGCTTCCTGTCCAAGCTGGAGCCCGAGCCCGACCAGGAGGAGGAGGACGTGGAGCCCCCGCCACCCCCCGAGGCGACCCTGAGTGTCCGCAAAGCCCAGCCTGGAGGCAAGAAAGCTCCCCGGCCGGGGCCGACGGGAGAGAGTAAGAGGCGGGTTGGGGAGGCGTGTGGGGTGGGGCCGTGGAGTTGCCCCGTAACCGAGTCAGGTGAGAATGGAGGGGCGGGGGCCACGGGGTCTGTGCTGACTCACAGTCATGCCTGGTGGGTGTCCGGGAGAGTAGAAAGTCCAGTCTTTCTCCCTATGGAGCCTCTGGTGGTTTCGAACTGTTGACCATGCGGACCGCAGCCCTCCGTGCAACCAAGACACACCACCATGATCCTCCCTCTTGCGCTGGGGCCATGAGCGGGCATGGACTCGATGGCAGGGAGTTTGGTTGGGTTTAGTGCACGAGCTGAGCGCCACTCCATCTGCGCAGCCAGGAGAACTGCTTGGGACGGCTCCAGCCTCGGTTTTCCAGGAAATGCGCGGGGCTGAGGTTGAGGCGGGGTTGGGTGGTTTGCAGTCCCCGCTGGTTGATAGCCAGGGGCATGGAGCCACTTTTCGTTTCTGGCAGTCCGGCAGGTTTGGAGAGGTCGGTCCAGTCGCACAGGAGCGCAGGCTCCTAGAGGGCGGGGGGGGGGGGGCAGGGGGAGGCGCTCTCTGTCCTCCCAGCTCACTACTCACTCCTGCAGTCCCGGCCTGTGCTAGGTCCTAACCCTGCTGTTTGAAGGGGACTGCGCAGGACCACTCTGGGAGGGACCTAGAGGTACCCTCCTTCCCTTGGTGTTTGACTTCAGCAGCTCAGGGGCTGGGGAGGGGCTTCCAGAGACACCCTGCACCCCCAGGCTCCCAGGGACAGTTAGTAGTGCTGGGTCATTGTGCAGGTTAAATGAATCATTTAACTTGGGACCTCTTACATAATCATTTGTCAATAAATCATAACTGTTTATTGCCATCCCAGGAGGGGTGGAAAAATTTTATCTTTTTATTTTTCGCAAGAGATTTCCAGTCATCCATCATTCCTGAGGTTTAGCAGGGCCCCCTCCCCCTGCTGTCCCATCCTCCTGCCCTGAAGGAGTGGGGGCTTGCACCCAAGTTGCCGTCCCTGCCCCCATTCCTGAGATCTGTGATGTATTTGCAGCGCCTGCTTAGGGTACTGAGGGGACTGATTGCCACCGAGAAGCCTGGACCATCCTTCTTTCCCAAGACTCCAGTGAAGCCAGGCCTGCAGAGAGGCCCCTCCTGTCCTCTGTGAGGTTCCAGGACCCACCCCCTATCTGCTTCACCACCTTTGTTCTTGCCAGGCCTTTATTTCCTCTTCTTAGGACTTCAAGACCCACCCCTTCCTTTGAAGCCTTTCTTGTCCCTGCAAGGAAACCAGAGAGGACCCTGTGACCCCGAACCCTCCTGACTTAGTGACAAATGAGACTCTCTACTTCTTGGGCCATGCACCTCTAGGGCTGGCTGGTTCTCTCTGGCTCCCCTCCGCACTCCTCCCCACCTCACCCAGTGGGCATTCAGCGAGGGGCCCCCGCGGAGGCTCTGGCAACTGGACAGTCAGCACCGTCTCCCTGGATACCGGGTGTCCCCTGCTCTGTCCTCAGAGGGGCCAGGTTGTGGTGGTGACAGCCTTAGACATGCACATAGATGGTTGGGGTCCTCATGCCAGCACTGCCTCTTGAAGGCACACCTCCGCCTCAGTTCCTGGTCTGTAGAGGAACAATGGATGAGGCCCCTGTGCTCCAGGAGCTCTGGACTTGAACCCTGACTTGAACCTGAATTCCCAACAGCTCCCGTAGACAAGGCTAAAGACAAAGGGAAGAAGGGGAAGAAGGACAAAGGCACTAAGCCAACCAAGCTACCCAAGAAACCTAAGGAGAAGTCACCCAAGGCCACCAACAAGCCTAAAGAGAAGCCACCCAAGGCCACCAAGAAGCCCAAGGAGAAGCCACCTAAGGGCACCAAGAAGCCTAAGGAGAAGCCACCCAAGGCCACCAAGAAGCCTGTAGCTACAAAGAGGCCTCCTACCCCAAGCCCTTCAGAGACCCAGGAGTGGCCACTGCCTCTGCTTCCCAGCCCTGGCCCCAAGGACCTGCCACAGGAGGGAGGTGAGTACTAGGGCTTTTCTGGACTGGGGCTCTAATTTATTGGGTTGTGGGCATGGTGGAAGTAGGCTGCATCCTTAAGTCTCTGCTTCCTGCCAGCTCTCGGGTCTCCCCACTGACAGGGTGTGCTCTGGGTCTTGTTTTGATGAATTCTGACAGCCTGATGGGTGAATTCCCTCAGTGCCAGGAGCCCTGACGGGTAAGGAGAGGGCTTGGTGACCTTGTAGGAGCGGTTTGTTCTCCCCTGTCCTGGGGTATCTGTCTCCTGGCCCTACCCATGTGTCCCTGGAGCCTGAGTCTGCAGGGCTCCTTCCTGCTTGGCAGGGGCTGGGTAACTGCAGCCACAGCATTGAGACCCAGCCTCCCTCTGCTGGGGTCTCGAAAGAGCACGCAGAAAGGCTTCCTGTCCACCTGCTATGGCTGCTTTTGTGCTGCAGGGAGGGTCCTCCCACCACCCTGGCAGGGTGCAGGGTGGGGGTAGAGGAGACAGGTGCGGGACCACAGGAGCACCAACAGGCACCCTGGTCTCAGCAGGAGGGTGACCACCTTCCTGCCTGCACGCTCAGGTTTCTAGGTCGGCTGGGTGGGGGCGGTCGGTGTGCGTCTTCAGCGGGGCACCTTTGCATGTGTCTCTCTCACCCCTCCCTCCCCCCACCCCCCGCCCCAGAACTGGAGGAGGAGCTGCCCACCCTGGATTACAATGACCAGCTGGAGCGGGAGGACTACGAGGACTGTGAGTAGGATGCTCCCCTGGGGTTTGGATTCAGACTCTGAGCGGTGCCTCCGGCCCTGGGTGCGGGCGGGGGTGGAGGGGGTGGGGAAAGTGACTTCATTCTTGCCTTGACATCCTCCTCAGTTGAGTACATCCAGCGACAGAAGAAGCCCAGGCCCCCGCCAAGCAGGAGGCGCCCAGAGCCCCCTGAGGAGAAGCCTGAGTCTACTCTGCCCCGGCTGGTGGTTGATGGCTTGGAGGAGGAAATTGGTAGGACAGTTGAATCCTCCTGGGGCCGTGGCGAGGTTGTTGGGGACGGGGCAGGGAGCCGGAGATAGGGGTAAGGCTGGGCCCGTGGGTCTAAGGTGGGGAGCTTTGAGGGCTCTGAGCCCATCCTGCCTATTGTATTCACAGAGCAGCCTGTGGAGCCCCCCCGGCCCCGGCCCAACCCTGATTATGGTGGGGGCTATGTGATTCCTGACTATGATGACAGTGAGTATCCAAGACCAGGCTACGGAGCCTGCCTGACTGTGGGGACCATGCTGCCCCTATCCCCTGAAACCCCTCCCCACCCCCGCCTCTTCCCCCACCTGCTCTCTTCCCCCTCCCCTGGCAATTGCACTGTTTTCCTGCTTAGCCCTTGTCCCCTGTGCCGGTACCCAGGCCTGCAGCAAAGCTGCGCCTCCCCACTACCCGGACACCCTCTTCTCCCTCAGGTTTCCCAGCAGGTGGTCCCTTCTGTTGTCCCTTTCTTCCCAAGCTTGTAGCGTGTGCCAGATTCTCATTTCCCCATGAGCCAAGCTGACAGCTCCCCAGATGTTCAGGCTATTCCTCCCATTCTCTGCCCAGGGAAGCCTGGACACTCTCAATGGCCGCTCCTAGCAGCAGGTCAGGCACCACTCCAGGCATGCCTTGGCCTGCTGCCCGGCTCTGACCCCTCCTTCCCCCATCCAAACACCTGTGGGGCCAGACTTCCCACCTTCCTCGACTATCCAGCTTATTCCCCTCTCAACCATGGCTGTTACCTGCCGGGCCCCACTGCTCTTCCTTGTGTCCTGCACAGTCTGAGGCCTGGGAGCCGGGAAGCCTGGCAGGCAGTGTGGCTGGGGGAGCCCAGACCCTTGTACATTGAGAATGGGGAACGGTCACCCAGGGCCACTCTCAGCAGGTCTCTTGCTTTCACAGTGGACTACTACTTTCGGCCTCCTCATCTGAAGCCAGATGCTGAGCTGGACCCAGATGAAGAGAAGGAGACGATGAGTACGTGGAACCAAACTATTGTTCTGGCACCTGCTTCTCCAAGGTCCAGCACTAGGTTCACAGACCCGCCTGCTTTTATCCTCAGAGAAACCCAGAAAGGAGGGCGGCAGCCCCAAGGAAGAGGAGACAGACGCCAAGTGGGCTGTGGACAAGGACCACAAAGGTGGGCATGCAGACAGGGTGGGGAGTGGGGCCACATCTGGACCCTCGCCATGACTTCTCTCTTTATTGCTCCACAGGGCCCCGAAAGGGCGAGGAGGAGGAGGAGGAGGAGTGGGCTCCGGTGGAGAAAATCAGTGAGTCTGACTCCCGGAGTGAGGGTCTGGTAGCCAGTGACCTGCCTAAAGCCAAAGACCTGGGACCCAGGTCCAGATCCCCTGGCGGCCACTCCCACACCCTACCACCTTTGTCTCCTCCTAATTTCCCGGATTCCTGGGAGAAGAAGCCTTGCTTCCATGGGCACCTCCGCTTGCGTTTGGGTGCAGGGCGGGCTCAGCAACTCCGATTGGATAGGGAGGGCCGAGCAGAGCTCCCTGGGGCTATTGAGCTTTGGCGGGGAGCGGTCAGACCCTTGGGGTGACCAAGCGAGACCCCAGCCGTGGAGAATGACATATTTGACCATCAGGTGACACTCGTGCCCCTTCAGAAGTAGGCAGTGTCAGCCAGTTCTTCAGATGAGAGGACTAAGCCCGGCCAGCCAAAGGCCCTTCTAGTCACTGCGATCCGCTCCAACCCTAAGTTTGAGTGACAGCTGGAGGGGGCCGAGCCAGCAGCACTATCAGGAAGATTGGTGGCTCCCCCTAATCTACTGGTCCAGTGGGCACTAGCTGGCTGAGGTTTGTCTGCCTTCTTTAGCAGGCATGGGCGCTGCTAATTTGGGCATTGGCCCCTGGGTCTTGGGGCTCCTGGATTTGGGGTGTGTTAGTCAATGGGCCTGCTTGTGGTGCCTGAGTCAGGGGTGCTGTGTCCCCTAGAATGCCCCCCTGTTGGGATGGAGTCACACCGAATCGAGGACAACCAGATCCGTGCCTCCTCTATGCTCCGGCATGGCCTGGGCGCACAGCGTGGCCGGCTTAACATGCAGGTGGGCTTCTGGGTGGTCCCTCCTAGTCTGGGCCGGGGCTTCGCCTGCTCCCACTCAGGCCCACTGCTCGCCCCCCCAGGCAGGGCCCAACGAAGACGACTACTATGACGGGGCGTGGTGTGCTGAGGATGACCCTCGGACACAGTGGATTGAGGTGGACACGAGAAGGACCACCAGGTTCACCGGTGTCATCACCCAAGGCCGGGATTCCAACATCCAGTACGCTGCTGGGGGCTCTAGGCCCCACACAAATCCTACTTGGGATATTGGATTGGGCTGGGCCTAGTCAGAAAAGGCTCCTGTACTTCAGTTGGACTGATACCATAACCCTGTTCCCTAGCCCCACTACAAGTTGAAACTTTCCAGATGAGCAAAACAGACCCAAGGGGGAAGGTAGCCTGGCCCAGTTCCCCCCCTATATTGGGAGCCCCAAATAGCTCCAGCCCACGGACCTCAGAAGCCTGGCTGGAGGAGGCTGGCCTTGCTCTGATTGGCCTGTTTCCTGTCCCCACAGCGACGACTTTGTGACCACTTTCTTCGTGGGGTTCAGCAATGACAGCCAGACCTGGACGATGTACAGCAATGGCTACGAGGAAATGGTGGGTGCTTCCCCTTGGGGCCTGGCTCTGTGCCACAGTCTGGCTGGATGGACGGCAGTCATCTGAGTCTCTCTCTGGCCCCAGACCTTCCATGGTAATGTAGACAAGGACACGCCCGTGCTGAGCGAGTTCCCTGAGCCAGTGGTGGCCCGCTTTATCCGCATCTACCCACTCACCTGGAACGGCAGCCTCTGCATGCGCTTGGAGGTGCTGGGCTGTCCGCTGGCCCGTGAGTGCTACGGGGGTGGGGATGGACCTGGAGGTAAAAAGAACGGGGGGTGGAGGGTGGGGTGGTGGTGGTGGGAGGGTGACCATTGTGGGGAGGTGGCCAGGAGGTAACAGGCTACTCAGGTCTCACCCTCCCATCTGCAGCTGTCTACAGCTTCTACGCGCAGAATGAGGTGGTGGCTACAGACAACTTGGACTTCCGCCACCACAGCTACAAGGACATGCGTCAGGTGGGGACGACCCTTTCTATGGGCTGGCGAGTGGGGTCTTTCTTTGCGCAGGGTCTGGTGTTGGGCTTCTGGGGGTGCTCCTGCCTGATGCCTGGTGATCGCTGCACCCCTCCTTCATCAGGGCTGAGCCAAGTGGCCCTGTTGGTCCCCAAGAGGGAAGTTAAGACTCCCCAGGGCCCTCTCCATGTGATGGTGGCACCTGAGAGGGGCTGGTGTCCCGGCAGGGCCCCTCTTGCTCCTTCTAGTGGGGTCCTCCAAATAGGGACTCCTCATCAGAGGATTGGGGTAGGGGGAAGACTGAATCTCAGGCCCCCCCCCCCCCCCCAGCTGATGAAGATGGTGAACGAGGAGTGCCCCACCATCACCCGCACGTACAGCCTGGGCAAGAGCTCACGTGGCCTGAAGATCTACGCCATGGAGATCTCAGACAACCCGGGCGAGCATGAGCTGGGTGAGTAAGGGGCTATGGCCAGTCCTGGCCCCATGGGCCTGCCCCTCCTACCTGTGTTCACCTGAGCTGTCTCCTCTGGGGTCCTCCAATGCCTGGGTCCATCTGACAAGCCTTTAACCAGCCCCCACCCTCCTCCCACTACTAGCGGTGGGTGCTAGGCGCTTGCTGAGCCTCGGGCCCTTGCAGGAGAGCCAGAGTTCCGCTATACCGCTGGGATCCACGGCAACGAGGTGCTGGGCCGGGAGCTGCTGCTGTTTCTCATGCAGTACATGTGCCGCGAGTACCGCGACGGGAACCCGCGCATGCGCAGCCTGGTGCACGACACACGCATCCACCTGGTACCCTCACTGAACCCCGACGGCTACGAGGTGGCAGCACAGATGGTGGGTCGGCAGGGCGGGCATGGCGGCGGGGCCTGCAGCTGGGCGGCAGGGCCTGACAAGCTGGTTCCCCACAGGGCTCAGAGTTCGGGAACTGGGCGCTGGGACTGTGGACTGAGGAAGGCTTTGACATCTTTGAGGACTTCCCAAATCTCAACTCTGTGCTTTGGGCTGCTGAGGAGAAGAAATGGGTCCCTTATCGGGTCCCAAACCATCACCTGCCCATTCCTGAGCGCTACCTTTCCCCGGATGCCACGGTGAGGTCGGGGTCCTGGCCAGGCTTGGCACCCTGGAGAGCTTAACTCCAGGCACCCAAACCTCAGTCTCTGCCATTTGTCCAGGCCCGAGGGGGGCAGAGGGGGTGTCTGGCAACCCGCAGCTGCAACCCTAACCTCACATGACCCCATTGGGGTCCCACAGATATCCACCGAGGTGCGGGCCATCATCTCCTGGATGGAGAAGAACCCCTTTGTCCTGGGAGCAAACCTGAATGGTGGCGAGCGCCTGGTGTCCTACCCTTACGACATGGCCCGCACACCAAGCCAGGAGCAGCTGCTGGCCGCGGCCATGGCGGCTGCCAGGGGGGAGGACGAGGACGAGGTGTCCGAGGCCCAGGAGACGGCGGACCACGCCATCTTCCGCTGGCTGGCCATCTCCTTCGCCTCCACTCACCTCACCATGACCGAGCCCTACCGGGGAGGGTGCCAGGCCCAGGACTACACCAGCGGCAGGGGCATCGTCAACGGAGCCAAGTGGAACCCCAGAACGGGGAGTGAGTGAGGCCTGGCGGTGGGTTGGGTTGGGGTGCCGCAGCTGGCGAGACGGAGTGTGCACAGTATGCTGACTGACGCTGGCTGTTTGTCCCCGCCCCAGCCATCAACGACTTCAGCTACCTGCACACCAACTGCCTGGAACTCTCCATCTACCTGGGCTGCGACAAGTTCCCGCACGAGAGTGAACTGCCGCGGGAGTGGGAGAACAACAAGGAGGCCCTGCTCACCTTCATGGAACAGGCAGGCGGCCGTGGGCATGGGCAGCGGGGAGGAGAGGGCTGAGGCTGGGCTGGGCCCTGCTCCGTCCCGGTGGGGCTTCCATGCGGCACGTTTGCCCCCAACCTGCAGGTCCACCGTGGCATTAAAGGGGTGGTAACGGATGAGCAGGGCATCCCCATTGCCAATGCCACCGTCTCCGTGAGTGGCATCAACCATGGTGTGAAGACAGGTATGGTACCGCCCTCCCCCCAGCAGCCCCCTTCATCCGTCTGGACAGTGGAATACCAGCCTGTGTTAAGGGGGCCAGGCAGGGCAGGGGCAAGCAATGGGCGATTGGAGAAGTCACACGGGTCCTTGCTCTGCAGCGCACGGGGGCGACTACTGGCGCATCCTGAACCCAGGTGAGTACCGCGTGACAGTACACGCGGAGGGCTACAGCCCGAGCGCCAAGACCTGCAACGTCGACTACGACATCGGCGCCACGCAGTGCAACTTCATCCTTGCACGCTCGAACTGGAAGCGCATCCGCGAGATCATGGCCATGAACGGAAACCGGCCCATCCTTCGCATCGACCCTTCCCGCCCCATGACCCCCCAGCAACGGCTGATGCAGCGCCGCCGCCTGCAGTACCGCCTCCGGATGCGCGAGCAGATGCGTCTGCGCCGCCTCAACGCCACGGCCACCGCGGGCCCGGCGCCCTCTCCCAGCCCACCGCCCACCCAGCCCCCGAGCTCAGCGCCAGAGACCTGGAGCCCCTTGTCCTCGACCACTGCTGGCTGGCATGAGGAGCTGGAGACCGAGACCTACACGGAGGTGGTGACGGAACTTGAGACCGAGTTTACACTCGAGGAAGAGCTGGACACGGGCCCAGAGGCCCCCTTAACGACGGTCGAGACCTACACCGTGAACTTCGGGGACTTCTGAGGGGGAGGCAGCTCACTAGCCTTCACCACGCTGAGGGAGGCCCGTGGGCCCGGCTTCCTCTGGGGGACCGTCCTGCCCCTCTGAGCGGGCAAGAATATGACCAGGAGCTGAGAGTCAGAGCTGTACACCGGCCAGGTGCCTGTGTTGGAGTCAGAGGGGTTTGAGGTGGGCGCGGGTCAGGGCAGGTAGAAGGAACGGATCAGTCCCTGAGATCGGTCCTTCCAATAAAACACTTCCACAGCAGACAGCTCTCTGACCTGTGGCCGATTTAAGGAGGGAAAGGGAAGTTGGGGCCCTCATCAGTGTTCTCTACAGCCGTTCTCCTGGCCAGCGAGAGAGACGGGGACGGTTCTGAGTCACTCTGAGAGCCTGTTGAGGATTTATTTACAAAGTGAAGGCTGGGGCAGCCCTGGCCTCTAATCAAACAAGCCTCAGCTGGTCAGGGGCAAAGATCTGGGCCTCCCACGTCCTCTTCATCCTCTGCCCCAAAGCCTGAGAAGCTGATGGGCTGGCAGGCCAGGCTGCGCAGGTTCACGAGGCAGGCGGTCTGCGTGGTGCTGAAGTCTGGGACAGCCACCAGAAGCACGGTCTGGTCCTCGGGGCCTACGAGGAAGTCACATGGGAACCCCCCTTTAGTTCCTGGGTCTGTCCTCCCAGAGCACAGAAGCCCATCGGGCCCCACATTGGGGCAGGGACCACCACACAAACCTAAGGCCGGGTATACCTTACTAGCCATTGCCGAGTTCCCTCGAATGCCACTCCAGGCCTTACGGCAAACAAGTCCTGCTGAAGACGGGGACACCCCCCCCCCACCCTCACCCCTACAGGGTGGCTCTTCATCCCCACTGCGGGTCGTGTTCACTGGGTGTTTACCTTGGATGACTTTGGAGCCAAAGCTGGGGGTGTTGCCACAAAAGTAGACATGAGGGCATTCGGGAAAGATGAAGGGGTCCGTTTTGTAGAAGGGGTAGCAGCCTAGAAGAGAAGAAGGGCTTCTGCCTCCTGCCACTGGGACTGGGGTGCAGCTGCCTCCTGCTGGCACCCAGCCCTTGACTGCCTTGTGCTGTCTCCAGGCCCTGGGCAGACCACAAAGGTGGTGCAGGGCCCCTAAAGGCTGGTCAATGAATTCTAGCTGCTTCTCCCCTTGGGGTGAGTACTCGACACAGGACAGAGTGCTCCGAGGGCCCCAACTCCCAACACAACCCTGGTGTCTTCCGTCCGAAGCAGGGCCTTGCCACGGGCTGAATAAAATTTTAGAGTGGGTTCCAGAAGAGCAGCAAGCTCCAGCTTGCTTTTTTAGGCCATGGCAATCCAGTGACCGCAGATCAGCACCAGGAAGTCCTCTGAGCACGGAGGAGCCTTTTCCCTGGTCCTCCTGGCCCTTTGGTCCCACCTGTGTGGTCAGTCCAGTTACCTAGGGTATCAGGAGCTGTGGGGCTAATGTGACGGACGCGCAAAGTCCACTCCAGGATCTCCAGGTGATTCTGCATGCTGCTATACCGGAAGATGTCACTCACATTCTGTCCTGATGTCCCCAGGAATCTGCAAGACAAGGCTCGCTGAGCCTCGGCCGGGGAGGCGGCTACTACTAGTCTACCCTCAGCAGCACAGTGGCTCCTCAGGACTCTGCCACCCCTGGGCTCAGTGGGGCTCCAGCTGGGCAGTGTTCCCAGGCCAGCCTTGAGACCAGAAGGCTGGCACCAGATCGGCCTTGCCGTTTCCATCTGAGCCACTGTTCTGACCACTCTTCACTGTACCCGGCAGAGGCTGCAGGCCACTGGTTCAGACTGGAGTCACTCTGGTACCTGACTCCATCGATGGTGGCCTGGTAGGGGTTGGTGACCAGTTGGAGTGTGGAATAGGCCGTGGCCAGCGGGAACATGCAAGGGTGTAGGGGCTGCTGGGGCAGCGTGTAGTTGGTTGGGTCGAATTCCCCAGGCATCACGTCCACGGGCACGGAGGTCTAAGGAGACAGAGAAGTGCAGGAGAACCTGGCAGGCAGGTGGCCACTTGTGTTCAAGTGACCAAATCTTTCGTTCTCTGCCCACCTAACGTCGAGCTGCTGCCTCGGACAACCACCTCTGCCCCCCACTGCAGACTCCCTGGCTGCCGTCCCCAGGCCAGCCCCCGCCCCACCCCGGCCTTACACTCAGCTGCAGGAGAATCTCATCCAGCATCTTGACAGCTTCCACACTGGCGGCCTGGGCTTTCTTGGTGAGGTATTTGGCCTGGCGAGAGACGCGCAGGAGGCACAGGGGGGCAAGTGAGGCTGGAGTCAAGGGAGCCTGGGGGCCTGTGCACAGCCAGGACCCCAAAGGGCCCGAGTGCCACACGAGGAGCTGTGCGTGAGGCCTGCCCTGCCTCAGGGCCCTGGTCCCCACTGTGGGGAACTCGCTGGGAGGGTGGCGCACCTTGTTGATGGAGTCTCTGCTCTGGGTGTGCTGGCTCAGGAGGTTTCCGGCCAAGATGACCCGGGCAATGTGGGCGGCGCTGCACTGCTCGCCTTCGTCCCCGAGCTGCCCTGTCACGACGTCCACCAGCAGCTGGGTGCCCAGCAGACTCTCGCCACCGCCTCCACCGAGACCCAGGCCGGACACCAGCAGGACATACCTGGATACGAAGGAAGGAGGCTGGGTGCCAGACTGGGGACAAATCAGCCCCAGCAGGGCTCCTGCATGGGGGGGGTGGGGTGGGGGGTGGAAATCAGGTTGGGGGCTTCTCTAGACTGGAGTTACTGACGGTCACTCTGGTCAGATGCCCCAGAGAGCCAGTTCCTTACCTGTCCGCGTCTGGGGAAGCTATCGGCTTCTGAGGCGCCAGGTCCGCAAAGCAATGATCCTTTACCAGAAACTTCCCGTCGTCTCTCACGGAGCCAAACACAGCCAGGACAGTACCTGGGGGGTGATGGGCAGTTTCAGGGCTCAGGGGAGGGAGGCCAGGAGGCCCAGAATCAATACCTGTTCAGGGGCAATCGGCCCGTTTTCTTGCGGTGCCAATGGCACTTGAGAGGCCATGACCTGCATCCTGCTGTGGGGCTCTGACCTATGTCTCTCCCCCAACTCAGGACTGCTCCAGCAGGTAAAGTCTGGGGCCCTCTGCCGTGCCTCTGAGGTGACCAGACAAGAGCCATCCCCAGCATATGCTGGCCTGTCCTCACCTGTGACCAGCTTTGGCACATCTACAGTGCCTTCCAGTTTGATTCGCTGTAATTCGTCTTCCAAGATGAGCTCATCGTCTGGGTGGATGTACTTGCTCCGGGGAGGCTGAGGCAGCAGATTGTGCTGGAAAGGGAAGGAAGAGACGGTCTTGGGCCACAGCCTGTCAGGTCCCATGGCCTATGAGGGGGGTGGCACAACAGACAACTCTTCTGCAGTCCCCCTGGTCAGGCCCGCTCCCCCTCCCCGGGTCAGCGTGAAAGCTCCACCTGCAGAACTCAGAAGGCATTGCTGGCCCAAGGGCAAGTTCTCCAGCGAGGTGGGGCATCACTTTCTCCACGCCCCAAGTCTCTGGGTCTCACCTCCTCACTGACTTCCTGCAGGATGGAGGGCTGCAGCTGCATGGCCTTGAAGAGGGTCCCAATCACACAGCACTCCTCGCCGGGCTGCAGCTCACAGAGCTTCTTCAGCTTCACTCCACTGCCTGGGCACAAGGACGGAGCCTCAGGGAGGAGCCGATCTCGGCCCCCCCCGGTCCCCAGGGGGAAGAACCTCATTGAGGGCAAGGGAACAAGGAATGCTCTGGATGTGCCAGACCCTGTATGCTGTCACAACTGTCCTTCTGAGGGGGAGGCGGGAGGCAGGCGTGCCCCCAGAGCAGAGCTCCAAATGAGGCAGCCACAAGTGTTGGACCACCAGGCGCAGGCGGGAGGAAGAGGCAAGAGAGACTGGTCACCCAGAGCCCCGAGGGATTTCTGGCCTCCCGAGCTGCACAGGGGCTTCCGATTCTGAGCCACTCCTTTGGTGGTGCCACAGCAGCCGTTCACTGGACACGAAGACACAGCATGCTTCACTAGCTGCCACGTCTTGCATACCCCTGCCCTAAAAAACGGGATGGTTGAAGAGTCTGGTTCCTTCCACCCGCTCCAAGTGCCTTGTCCTGTCAGGTCAGCAGAGAGCCCTACACTGTCAAACTGTCCTAGCTCCACTCCAGCGGAGGCGAGCCCAGGGCCTCATCCCGTTCATGTGGGTGCTAAGCGCGTGGCGTGGTGCTGTGTGCTCGGCCATGTGCTCAGGCGAGAGGCATAGAGGCGTAGGGAAGCAGGGATGAGCACACGGCATGTGCATGGAGGCTGGAGAAGCACAGCGGGCGGGGGAGGGGAGCTCTAAGTGCTTGCTGATTTACAGAGAGGAGGGCATACACTTTCTACAAGGCCTCCAAAGCTGGAGGAAAAGCCAGAGGTGGCGGAGACGTGTGTAGACGCCTGACTGGCCCTTTCTTAGTGCCCTGTGTCCGCCCCAGTTCCGGCTCCTCATGCCCTCCTGTACTGGAGTCCCATTCCACAGACCTCCCTTGGGGGAGAGTCATTAAAATCGCCACGGAAAGTAGGGAAGTACTGGAAAGGGGAGAAAGGAGAGTTTTCCTAACTAGAGGTGGAAAGTAGCATGTCACTCTGGCCTGTGGTGCAGTAAAATACAGAAAATATCCCCCAAAGAATGTGATGATTTAGCGAGACACTTTCTGGTTCACTGCGGACGGTGCCCCGTGGCTTTTTCCAGAGGCTTATAATAAGCACACATCTAACAACTTTGATTTAATACCATCCACCATGCTTAGTTAGCACTGGGGATAATAAAACGAATCGGATAAAGTCTTGGGCTACAAAAATAGGTTTAAAAGTTGAAGAAAAATTTGAAAACTGCATGCACAGCACCCGAGAGTGGAAAAAGAGGGCGGGATTCCTGCTCTGCCACCAAGAGCGACCCTGCCTGCAGGAGAGATAACCATGAAAGGGACGGAGAAAATAGAAGATTCAAACGACTCGGGCCAGTGTGTGAGGAACACGGAAGACCAGTGCCAAGGGACAGGAGACGCCGAGCCTCAACTGTGGGAACCCCCATTTGTCTGCCGGTTGTCTTTCTGTGGAGGTTTGTGTGTGCGGCTGTAACGCCGGGAGTGGTGTCACTGGCATGACAAATGTTGGCAGGGTCACCCAGAGTGAGTCGGTTTCCACAGAGCTTCCAGAAGTCGTAAAGGAGAAATTGGCCGCCCGCTTTGGAGAACACAGCGGCTATCAGCTTAAGGAAGGCCTGAGGGCTGATGAATGGAAGCAGACCAGGGTAAGAGACGGTACCAGAGGCTGGGGCCCTCAAAACGGGACTGTGGAGCTGCGCTCTCAAAGCTGAGCCAAACAGGCCATGGGAGAGGGAGAGAGCCTGTGGGAGCGGGACCTCCGAGATCTTCATCTGCTGAGGGGTGCAACTCAAGGTGAGAAGAAACAGCTGCAAAAACCTAATAACTGGAACTAGGCACGCATGAAGTATGACTAGGAAAACTGAAAGTAGTCAAAAATGAAACAGAACGTGTAAAGATCCATACCTTGGGCATTAGTGAGCTGAAAGTGACTGGTATTGACATTCTGAATCAGAAAATCACATGGTTTACAATGCTGGGAATGACACCATCAAGAGGAGTGGCATTGCACTGTCAAAAAGGACATGCATGTCACGATCTATACTGAAGTACCATGCTCTCTATGACAAGCATGACAATACTCTCTGTGACAGGAATGAATCTCTCTGCCTTCAAGAAAGTCCAATCAATACAACTATTCAAATGTATGCACCACGATGAAAGCTAGCTAACTCACTGCCATCCAGTCCATGCTGACTCATAGCCACTGTATAGGACAGGCCAGAATTGTGCCTGTGAGCTTTCAAGACTTGGCATGCACTCTTTATGGGAATAAAAAATGGCTGGTGGCTTCAAACTACTCACCTTGCCTACTGCAGCCCAATGCATGACCATGACATCACCACCGGGCCTTCATGAAAACTGAAGAATTCTACCAGACTGCAATCGATCAGCCACACAATCAAGATGCCTTCATAATTATTGGCCATTGTAATGCAAGTTGGAAATGGAGGAACAGAAGTTGGAAAATACACTCTTAGTGATGGAAATGAAGCTGGAGATTGCAAGATAGGGTTTTGCAAGACCAATGACTTGTTGACAGCAAATACATTTTTTTTTTTTTAACCACACAAACAGGGACTACACATATTGACTTCTCCAGACTGAATATACAGAAATCAAATCAACTATGTCTGTGGGAAGAGATGTTGGAGAAACTCAATGCCAGAAGCGAAAACCAGGCCAGGGACTGACTGTGGAACCAGAGAACCAATTGACACCAACTTGGTTCAGGTCGAAACTGAAGAAAATTGAAACAAGTCCCCAAGAGCCAAAATATGGTCTGAGTTGAAAATACCATGGTTTAGGTCAGGTGTATCTTACTCCTCAAAGTAATGTCCTTGCTTTTCAACACTCTAAAGAGGTCTGCTGTAGCAGACTTACCCAGTGCAGCCCGTTTTTAGATCTCAACTGCTGCTTCCGTGAGCACGGATTGTAGAATCAAGCAAGACCACATCCCTGACAACTTCAACCCTCTCTCAACGACTTGTCCGTGGAGCAGGAGGAGGTAGCTGTACCAGTGGGGCAAGGGAATGCGGTCTGGTTTAAAGTCGGGACAGATGTGCTTCAGGGAGGTATCCTTTCAAAATTCTTAATCTGTGTGTGAAGCAAATCATCAGAGAAGCTGGTGACACGAAGAAGAATGTGGCATCGGCTTTGGGGGAAGGCTTACTAATGAACTGCTATATGTAAATGACACAACCTGATTGATGAAAGGGAGGAGGACTTGAAGCACTTGCTGATGAAGATCAAAGATGGCGGCATCCAGTCTGGATCACTACTTGTTGTAAAGAAGACCCAACTTCTCGCGACTGGACCAATAGTTAGCATCATGATACATGGAAAAAAGGTTGAAGTCTTATTGGGCTTACAAGGTTTTTTTTTGTCTTACTTGGAGCCACAATCATTGCTCATGGAAACAGCAGTCAAGAGGTCAAAGCCATGCTGCAGTGGCTAAGTCTATACAGAAGACCTGTTCTGTATAGCAAGGACGTTACTCTGAGGATTAAAGTGCATTTGACCCCAGCCAGGGTATTTTCAATGGCTACATACGTGCACTCAAGTTGGTGAATGAATAGGAAGGCTGAAGAAAAATCGAGGGATTTGAATTGTGGTGCCAGAGAAGAATACTTGAAGTTGCGTGGGACGTGAAAAGGACAAACAAATCTCAGAAGAAGTCCAGCCAAAGTGCTCCTCGGAGGCAAGGAGCGCAAACCTTTGCCTTACAGCCACTGGGCAGGTTGCCGGGAGAGAGCAGTGGCTGGAGAAGGAAGGACTGCATGCTTGGCAGAGCAGAGGGGCAGGGGGAAGAGGAAAGGCCTCAGCCAGATGGGCCGACCAGCGGCTGCAACCATGGCTCCAGGCTCGGCCCCGTGGTGAGGGAGGTGCAGGACCAGGTAGGGCTTTGTTCTGTTTTGTGTTGGGTGGCTGTGGTCAGGGTGGCCTCAGTGGCACACCCCATAGAGGTGAGAAAGGGGGAACAGACTAGAGAAACCACATCCCTTTGGTGAAGAGGCAGTTTCCTGGGGGATGGGCAGGCTGCTCCTTCCTTTTCCTCAGCAAGGTGTGTTCAGTCTGGAGATCCACCACACTGTACCACTGGGGCTCCAGGTCACCCGCAAAAGACCACTGACCCCCAGACCTGACTTCGTTGGAGTCAGCCTTTGAACTCCACTTTCTTTGTTTGTTTTGTGGGCATCACTGCTGAACTCCACTTTCATTAGCAAATGCAGATGATTGGAAACTGAAGCACCTAAGAGGTCAGAAAATGTTCCCACAGGGAAATGGGATCCCTTAATGTTTTCATTCTGCCAATTGTCTTGTCCAGTATTTCTTGAATCCCCGGGTACTTTCTAAGAGATGGTGGGGGCCCAGAAAAGTGACTGCCTGAGACGTACATGCATGAGAGAGAGAGAGAGAGAGAGAGAATCTCTACAGGAAGAGAAAGCTTCATCTTGTGCTCATGGGGCAGCTGGTGGGTTTGATCTCAGGGTGAAAGCCTGCTATCGAACCCGTGACCAGGGTATCTTCAGAGTACGGAAAGCATCCCCCCCAAACTGTCACTTACCCCAGTGCTGCTGGGCCCGGTGCGCCAGGAAGGGTCTCATCTGGAGGAGGCGGGTGGCGTAAATGTGGGCATACTGCCGGCTAAAGCTGCGCTCTCCAAGCCGGAAGGGTTGTGAGGAGTTAGTGTACGCCACTATGGGGACCCGGGCAAAAGTGGGGGTGCTGGCTGATAACGGAGACAGTAGGGTGGGGCCCCTCTGGGCAGCCTGCTCAGAGAACATGGTCATGCTCCTGCCTTGTCTGGTCCAGGATGGCGCTCCCAAGCCGAGACGGTGGTTCTGTAGGGACACAAGCAAGCCCTTCTTATCCCCAGAGCAGGAGCCCCTGCAGCTGCAGCTCAACCAGCTCCTCTTAAGGCAGCCAAAGGGCCCTGGGAAACAGGCCCCGCTGTGGTCAGCCTCTGGACATGTACTGTGTCTAGATACCTGGCCCTGCAACCTCCCTCTCTGAAGAGGGCGAAGGAACGCAAAGAATATTCTCAAACGGAGCGCCTGCTCCTCTCTCGTCTTCTGGGGACCATGAGGAAATCCAAGCTGCCCACCCTGACCCTGTACACCAGTGCCCGACCCAGCTCAGGGCAGGAAGCTAACCTTTGATTAAATGAGCCTGTCATAAAATAACAAGAATCAGCCTGCCGCTAACATGAGTGGACTTGTCGTACTCAACAGGACAGAGAGGCACTGCCCCAGAGCGGTGTACATCTTTATGGAAGCAGATCTGCAGCTCTCTCCTGAGGAGTTGCTGGTGGGTTCTCACTTCTGATGGGGTGAGCAGCTGTAACCACGCCCTCACCCGGGCTCCTCTCTTACCAACAGTCCCACACGAACCACAAGTCATTGCTCTGCTCCAACGTGTCCTAAGGTTTTCCCATTCGCCGCAGAAACCCACATCCTCCCATGTCTGAGAGCTGCCCCCTGCCACTGCCCACTTCTCTCTGCATACCCATTTTACCCCGCTGCCTGGACACCCAAGGGCGCTCCCCCTCAGGCCTCTGCACTCCCGTTCTTGCTGTCTAGACGGCTCTTTAATAGTTCAAGGCACTCGCTCGCAAATGTTACCTCCCGGAGGCCTTGTCTGACCATCTCTCTAGTTTAAAATTACAACTTCCCCCCGGTACTTCTTCCTCTCCAAGTTTTCTTTTTTCCTTTCCATAGCACTTATCATCTAAACTACAAGAGCAGAAGCCCTTTTTAAAAAATGTTATTCAGCTGAGCCCTGGTGGCGTAGTGGTTGTGCGAGGGACTGCGGCCCACTGGGTTGGAGGTTCAATTCCAGCTCCCAGGAGCAAAGGCTGGGCCTCCTACTCCCACCATCTGAGGGCAGTGATGCCTAAATTTAAAAAAAAAAAAATTAAAAAATTAAAAAGAAAAGTTATTCAAGTGGCCATCTGAGAAGCAACAAAGCCCACATGAAAGAAGCACATTAGCCTGTGTGATCATGAGGTGTCGAATGGATCAGGTATCAGGCATCAAAGAAAAAAATCGTATCATTGTGAATGAGGAGGAGTGCGGAGCAGAGATCCAAAGCCCACCTATAGGCAACTGGACATCCCCTTACAGAAGGGTCATGGGGAGGTGATGAGCCAGTTGAGGTAGTGTAGCAACGATGAGACATACAACTTTCCTCTAGTTCTTTAGTGCTCCATCCCCATCATGATCCCAATTCCATCATCCGGCTAGACCAGAGCATTGACACTGGTACAGATAAGAGCTGGAAACACAGGGAATCCAGGACACATCTACCTCTCAGGACCAATAATGAGAGTAGCCATACCAGGAGGGCAAGGGGGACTGATCACAATGATCTACATATAACCCCCTCCCTGAGGGATGGACAACAGAAAAGTGGGTGAAGGGAGACATCGGTCAGTGTAAGATATGAAATAATAATATAATTTATAAATTATCAAGGGTTCATGAGGGAAGGAGGATGGGAGAGGGAGAGGGAAAATGAGTTGATACCAAGGCCTCAAGTAGAAAGAAAATGTTTTGGGGCTGAGCCCTGGTGGCGTAGTGGTTGAGTGCGGGACTGTGGCCCACTGGGTTGGCAGTTCAAATCCAGCAACAGCTTTCCAGGAACAAGGCTGGGCCTCCTACTCCCACCAGAGGGCAGTGATGCCCCCCCAAAAAAGAAAGAAAATGTTTTGAAAATGATGGCAACAAGTGTACGACTGTGCATGACACAATGGATGTATGAGTTATGATGAGTTGTGTGAGCCTACAATAAACTGATTTTTAAAAAAACTTTATTGGCACTCATTCACATATCATACAGTTCAACCAAATCAAGAAGGGTTGTACAATCTTTACCACAATATCCATTTAGAACATTTTCTCTGCCCCCACCCCCCGCACTACTTATTGTGATTCATGCAATTTTTTTTTCTTCCATTTGGCAAAAATATACACAAAATGTTCACCAATTTCCCAACTTCTACCTGTACAATTCAGTGCCATTGATTAAACTCTTTGTGTGGCACAGTCATTCTTGCTCCACCCCATGAAAATGAACTCCAGGCCCTCAAAGCAAAAACTCTTCTTCTTCACCTGCAGTGACCACAGATCAAGTTGAGTTTCTTTTTCCTTTTTTAGTTTTCTTGATACAATATTCCGTTGTCATACACTTGCAGAGTTCACCCCCTTCTAGACACATCCCAATCAACTCTAATGCTCCCTCCCCCCTTCTGGTTTCATTTCTGGAGGTATCACCAGGCCCTAGAACTGCTGTCCAATGCACACAGTGGACACAGGTCTCACAAGCCTGTGACTACTGAGCACTTCCAGTGGGGTGAGCCTGATTTGAGTGTACTTGTACACTGAATCTCAAGCACTCAGCACAAAGAATATTGCAACAATGTATTTACACGTTGGAATGACAACAGCTTGGTTATTTTTGAATAAAATTTTTTAAAAATGAAAAAACTCAAACTTAAAATCTACCTCATCTATTTTACTTTTTAAAAATGTAGTTACTAGAAAGTTTCACAATGATCTATGTACGTGGTTTGCTCTGGTCTAGAACCTACCCTGGATGTATTTGCTGAGTGACTGCATCTGAATTTTTAAACCCACAGGCCACACCTGTGCTCAAATAGAATTAAAACAGCAGGCGAAACCAGCTTCACCCTATCACAAGTTCACTGGGTACGGCCTGGCGTCTGCTTCGGGGTCGCCCGAACATACAGGGATAAACGAAAGCATCGCTGGCTTGCTGATGGGGCACCTGAAGCTGCACCCCAAGTTAAACTTGCTACATCTTTCTTCCTTCTTAGTGGGCGCTCTAAAGTGATTTATAGTGAACCCGTGGGATGCAACGCTTAAACCACACAACCAACCCCAAGACCTGCCGCTACTTTTGAAGAATTAAGGGGCAGGTGGCATTGAAAATAGGATCGTCGGCCTGAGCCCCGGTGGCGTAGTGGTTGTGCGCGGGACTGCGGCCCACTGGGTCGGAGGTTCCATTCCCGCAGTGGGGCTGGGCCTCCTATTCCCACCACCGGAGAGCAGTGATGCCCCCCCCCATCCAAAAAAAAAAAAATAGGATCGTCTGTGGGGGAGAGGTCTCCCGGGCCCCGGGCCGACCCTACTCGTCAACAGGCTTCGCGCACTCCCAAGGCTCAGGTAACTAGTCCCAAGCCAGGTCTTCTCCCCCAGCCCCCTTCCCCGACAGCTTCCAGTAGCAGTTGCTTAAGGACCTGACCGGAAGCCAGACCACGACCAACGGGCCCCCCCCAAGGAGTTACAGCAAACGCGCTCGCTGAGCGACAGCTGCGATGCAGACATCAAACTCCAGAGGGGGCATGCCCACCCCCAGCCTCGGAGGGCGCACGTGTCCGGGGCCCCGCGGGCCGCCAAGGAACCCGCGGGCCCGCCGCCAAGGTTCGGGTGGCAACCCTCGGGTCCACCAGAGTCCACACCGGGTGGAAATCGCCGCCGGCTCAGCCGCAAGGTACTCACCTCTTCCCGCGCGCGCCGCGCCGCCCCGCCCCTCGCGGCGCGCCACGTCCGGCCAATCGCTGCGCGCCACGCCCTGCCATTCGCGCGCGCTCCGCTCCGGGCTGCGGCGCGAGGCTGGCGCCACGCCCCCCCCCCCGCCAGCCGCTCACCGCGGGGCGGGGCCCGGGCGGTCCGAACGGGGCGCATGCGTGGGTTCTGCGGTCATGGGCGAAGTGCTCACGTGTCCGGTGACGGTCGGCCCTTCAGAGGCCTAATGCTGTGGTCAGCGTGCTCTTGGGGGACTCGGTGCGCAGCGATGAACGGACAGAGATCCGAGGCTGACCTTCCTGCGGCGTCCCAAGAACACCAGGGCTCAGAGGCCCCTTTGCTCTGGCAGGATCTGAGCCCCGCTTGCTTTCTCATAACTCAATGCCACGGCCGCACAGCGACCCTATGGGATAGGATAGACCTGTCCCTGTGAGCCTCCGAGCTTATAACTCTTCTTACAGCCGCGGATGGCGCTGCGTTCTGCCTCAGCCCGTTTGCATCCAGATGCGGGGTGGAGGGGATTGCGCTGTTTGCTGACAGTTGGCCTCATGACTTACCACTGGTAGCTCCGTGGGAGAAAGATGAGGCTTTCTACTCCGTGAAAAGTTAGTTTCAGAAAACTAATTACCCTACTGGGTCCATATGCGTAGGAAGCCACCGAATTAACCAGTACATTTATTATGCCCGGGAATTAATGAAAGCGATTTCCATCTGAGCTATATTTTTTGTTTTGTTTTGCAGTATGCCAACTTAAAGACCATTTTTTCAAGATCTTTTTAAGTGGTGTGGGCTCGAACTTGCAAGATGTGTTTTCATAAGGGGAAAATGGCTAGGGTTCTGTTAAAAAAAATGGCTAAGATGGTAAAGTTTGGGACTAAGTTTATTTCAACGTATATTTAAAAAAATTTTTTTTGTGTGTGTGAATTCAATGAAGATTTACAGACAAGTTTCCATTCAATAATTCATGTACATTTTGTTTCATGTTATTGATTGCAATCCCACGATAAAAAGTTACTTACTCGGAGCTGAGCCGTAAGTGGTTGAGTGCGGGACTGTGGCCTGCAGCTTGGCGGTTCAAATTTAGCGGCTGCTCTCAGGAGCAGCACTGGGTAGCTCCCACGACCACCAGAGGGTGGTCAAAACAACAACGAAAAGTTACTTACTCCATAGACTCCCTGTGTTTCCTGTTTCTCGTCCTTCTCTCTTAACCCTTCTGAACGCTGCCCCTTTGATGCTAAACGACTGGCTGTTTTTAATTTTTACATACAGGGTTTTATACTAGCATTTAATAGCCACACAATATTGATAAGAAATGATCCACAAAATTCTAGAAATAAGATGAGTGCTATCCTACTAATTACAAAACAAAATATTTGATATTTTAGTATTCATTGAAGTTCCTTTTTTATGTATAAGAAAGAACTTTATATCAACAATTAATTTTATATCAAAAGAAGGTATTCCACCCTAGTCCAACTCAAGTCCAAAGTCCAATATAAGTCAGGTCCCTCATAAGATTCAGAAATTCAGAATTGCAGGGCTGAGCCCCGGTGGCGTAGTGGTTGTGCACGGGACTGCGGCCCACTGGGACGGAGGTTCAATTCCAGCAGTGGGGCTGTGCCTCCTACTCCCACCACCGGAGAGCAGTGATGCCCCTCCCTCAAAAGAAATTCAGAATTGCAGACTGGTGATGCACTGGCCGCCAGTGGGCACAGAGTCCCTAGCTCCAATGTGGTGGGGCACTTATCACTCTTAAGGTGGGGCTGCTCCTGGGGGCTGGCAGGCTTAAAAGGCAGGAAGGTTGAGGTCAGAGAAGGAGGTTCCTCTCCCCTCCCCCACCCTTTTAAGAAGCCCACACACCCAAGGAGGCATTATCAGGCTGTGATCTGATTGACACCATACAAGTTCTGAGCTGAAGAATTTCCATGAAAGTACATAAAATAAACACTTTATTACAAGTACAGATTTAATTTATAAATCACTATCCAGTTCATTAAGAAAACCTCATTGTCACCAACCATAATTATAGATAGTCAAAAGAACTCCCTCTAACATTTTTCTTTTTCCTTTAATCATTTTATTGGGGCCTCTTAAAACAGCCCATACGCTGAGCACCGGTGGCTTAGTGGTTGTGCGTGGGACTGCGGCCCACTGGGATGAAGGTTCGATTCCAGCTCCACGGAGCAAAGGCTGGGCCTCCTACTCCTACCACCTGAGGGCAGTGATGCCTAAAAAAAAAAAAAACCCAAAAAACAGCCCATACATTAATTGTATCAAGCATATTTGTACATATGTTGCCATCTAAGGTGGTCATGTATTCGATATGTCAATTTTATGAACGAGATGCAGGGGTGGAGTCTAGCTTGTTAAACTGGAGATAGCCAATGAGGCCTCCATGTGGGCATGGCTTTCTCCTGAGACTTCTGGGAAATCTCGCGATATTTCCCTCAAGAAGATGAGAGGCTATCTCCCCAGTTGTTGGAAGTTAGTCTCAGAGACGATGAATCATGGACAAGACAAGATGGCAATGTCCATGGAGCTGGAGGAGCCAGAGGAGAAGCCACACAGCCTTACCCTGATGGAACCAGACCTCTGAAGCTGGCCAAGCCATGTGGAGACCCCTGGCAGCGCTGAGTTGCTTCTCCCTGGAAGCAAGGATCCATGGGGAGACCCCTGCAGGATTCTGCACCCACTGGCCTGTGACTTTGTGAGTTGGAAGGAGACTTTATAAACTGGTATCGGGCATATGGGCTAATAACAGACTTAAGACTTTGAACTGGACTGGGTTGGGATGCTTTCTCAATGTTCCATTTCTTTTGCATATAAACCTTACTCATATCCATATGCGTGTCTATGAATTTGTTTCTCTAGTCTACCCGGACTAACACACCATCATCATTTTCTAAACATTTACTTTCTATTTGAA
>PVJH01017598.1:0-40745 GCA_004026705.1 Nesogale talazaci | reverse complement strand
GTTGTGTTGTTCACTTAAAGAGTATTATGCTTAAACAAGGCTTTGGTATGTATTCAATTGGATACATTTTAGTTTTATCCTGTTAGGGGCAAATATGATTTTGTTCTTATTTTGTTAAGAATAATGTATGGCTAAAGAGTGGTGCACAAGTGTCAAGTTGACAAAGGGTGGCCTGTACATAATCTGGTGTTAACTAGAGACTACTAAGTGTGAAGGGGTGAAGTTTATCCTGTCAATCCGGTCACAGCTTGATGACCTCATTTGGAGGTGCCACAGAGATAAATAGCTGACTTGAGGCCAGATACACTCTCTGCTTCATCTGCCTGCTAAAATGACTGTGTTAGTCCGGGTACACTAGAGAAACAAATTCATAGTCATGCATATGGATATAAGGCAAAGGTTTACATACAAGAAGAATGGAACATTGAGAAAGCATCCCAATCCAGTCCAGTTCAAAGTCATAAGCCCGATATTAGCCCATATGTCCGATACCAGTCTATAAAGTCTCATGACTCATGAAATCACAGGCCAGTGGGTGCAGAGTCACGGCGCTGCCAGGGGTCCCCTCATGGCTCTTTGTTTCCAGGACTCAGGGTCCATCAGCTATACCCACTGGTGACAGAAATGTCTCAGCACTGGCAGGGCTCTCTCTGTGGCTTTTCTGGCGTCAGAAGTCTGGCCATCAGGGTAAGGCCGTGTGGCTTCTCCTCCGGCTCTTCCAGTTCCTCAGAAGCTGCCATCTTGTGAGTAGTTCATCTCTCAGAGATTCAGTCCAGTCTCCCTTCTCCAATTGGGGAATACAGCGAGATTTCCCAGAAATCTCAGGAGAAAGTCATGTCCATGCAGAGGCCTCATTGGCTATCTCCAGATTGGTAAGTTAGACTCCACCCTTTGACTCCCAATCATGAAATTGACATGAGTACGTGACCGTCACAAACACATGTGGAGTCAAGCTAGAGACCCCTGCAGAGTGTTGAGATGTTTCCACTGCCACTGAATCCCAAGACTTCCCACCCTCTGGCCTCTGGTCTTCCTGCACTTGGCGTCATTGCATGTGTTGCATGAGTCTGAAGAGGAATTTATGGATTGGTATCAGACATATGGGTTAATATTGAATGCATGGGCTTGATCTGGACTGGGCTGGGATTTTTTCCTCAATATACAATTGCTCTTTTATATTAAGCTCTTTCTTACACACATATGAGTATCTCCCTGGATTGGTTTCTCGGGTCAACCCAGACTAACACATACTCTCTCACCAGTTTATTCCCATTGCTCTATTATGGTTAGACAGAAATCACTGGAGGCTTATTACCTGTGTAGAACTTGCAAATGCATTTTGGACTTCCACTGTCATCCACAGGCTTTTGCAAATCAGAATCTCCTTCTTAAACTCTGATACTGTTCCTTCAGGTTTGGGTTATATAATTTAAAATCCTTAGGTCATGGGTGTTGGTGTCTTTCTTTCATGTGCATTTAGCTGATATCTCACTTAGGTGGCTGCTTGATTGGCAATGACTCTTTAAGACCCCAGATGCTATTATATATGTTATCTAGTGTGTTAGTCTGGGTAGACTAGAGGAACAAATTTCATAGACATGCATATAGATATAAGGAAAAGGTTTATATATGAGAAATAGGACATTAGGAAAGCATCCCAATCTAGTCCAATACAAAGTCATAAGTCTGATATTAACCCATATGCCTGATATCAGTCTATAAAGTCTCCTTCCAACTCACAAAGTCATAGGTCAGTGGGTGCAGAGTCCCGGCGCTGTCAGGAGTCTCCACATGGCTCCCCACTTCCAGGGCTCAAGGCTCAGGGCTCATCAACAGCAAAAGCAACTCATCGCTGGCAGAGGTCTCCATGTGGCCGTCCCAGCTTCAGAGGCCCAGCCCCATCAGGGCAAAGCCATGTGGCCTCTCCCCTGGCCCCTCCAGTCTCCCGGACGCTGCCATCTTGTCTTGTCCGTAATTCATCATCTCTGAGACCAACTCCCAACACCTGGGGAAGATAGCTTCTCATCTTCATGAAGGAAATATCGCGAGATTTCCCAGGCGTATCAGGAGACAGCCATGCCCACATGGAGGCCTCATTGGCTACTCAATGGCTATCTCCAGATTAACAGGCTAGACTCCACCTCTACATCTCAATCATAAAATTAACATAAGCACATGACTGCCACAGCTAGGTACCATCTAAATTCTTCCCCACACTTTGCTATAGCACCCATATTTTTTTGGGTTTCCTTCATGGGGGTGAGTATCGAGCAAAGCTAAGTTGTGAGAACTAATAGTTCTTGGACTGGAGCTAGGATTAAATGTGAACCCCAAATCCATTCCTGAAAGTTTTCTTTTTCTTTTGATTCTAGTTCATTCTAAAGACATCCTTGTTAATTTATGATAGAGAATCTTACGGATCATTTTCCTAGACCTTCTGTTAATAGTTTCATTGATTAGCCTAATCGTAGTAATTTTTAAAACACTATTGAGAGATAGGCTAACCACATATTGTAATATCGGAATTATTCACACGCACAGAATAAATCCTAATGTAACTAGACCCTATTCACACAACAATGGGAGTTGATTTGTCAGGAAAAATTTATAATAATATTCACTGACAATGTTAATCACAGGTTTACCAGAATAATACATTTCTTAATACAGCATGTAACGCATTGAAGTAGTAGACCAACATCAATCTGACTAAAGACAATTCAGTAGATTCAGTATAGCTGCCTTCTGCTTCTTCATACATCATGTAATTTCAGTCTTTTTTTTGGGGGGGTGGGGCATCACTGCTCTCCGGTGGTGGGAGTAGGAGGCCCAGCCCCACTGCTGGAATTGAACCTCCGTCCCAGTGGGCCGCAGTCCTGTGCACAACCACTACGCCACCGGGGCTCAGCCCTAATTTCAGTCTTAAGTTTTCATGTTGCAGGTATTTTTGAGGTAGAGTCTAGTTTACCTAGTGGGGTTTTCATATTGGATTCCTCTGGTATGGCCTTTGGAACGTGTTGTATATCTTGAAGATCCAGGATGCAGTTCCCCAGCCCACGTCCCCATGTTGAACTATCTTAACTGCTTCTTTAATCACCTGATGAATTTGAGTAAGAGTTACTTCCCCTGTAGCTGATTTAACTTTCTTTTTTCAACCATATGGATCTACTTTCAAGGACTCATACTAGAATTTACCTGATTCATTTTTAATCATAAGTCCTCTCCTCTGCCTTCCTCAATATTTTTATCTGGCATGTTTTGTCAAATTACATCAGGAGATTAAGCGTTTAGTTTATTGCTAGGGCTTATGAAAGGATTCGTGACTTCACAACTTGTAAAGATTTTCCACTTCCCTTGCACTTTGCTCATTGATGTGAAACTCACTCCATTTGCTTACTGGCTAGTTCTCTTACAAGATCATCTTATCCCATTTCATGAAAAGCAATTATTCCAACAATGAAATATTTACTTTTAGTTTCTCACAGCATTAGTCTACTATTTCCATTAGGGAGCATGCATACTTCCTTCTCTTCAGACCAGCAGAACCAAATTGTTCCAACTAAAAAGAACTTTTTAAAAACTATAGTTAGCTTCTATTTTAGCTTACTCATGACAATCATGTAATTAGATCCCTACAGATTTTTTTTGGAAAATCTATTTTTTTGGTATTTTTATAAAAAATGATGTATTTTGAAAATTTTGTGGAGCAAGCAAAGGGTTTGGGAAATGTGTTACTATGTAAATAAGACAGAGTGGATGAAAGCGCTGACCAGTTGTTAATCAAACATGGGAAATGTGACATAGTTTGGGATCTGGTCTGTGAAGGTTTTGAAAGGGACCCAATATGTAACAACCCACTCCCTTACAGAAAAAATTCCTTTTAAATCTGATTATTGTTCAAGACCGGGCCTGTTGCAAAAATATTATTGTATGTTCTAATTCAGGCAAGGTGAAGGAAGCCCATTTAGATAAGAATGGAGGTTGAAATCTTAGGGCGTACCAGTTTTACAACCCCTGGAGTCATGAAGATATCCACTGAAGGTCTGTCAATCCTTTGGAGAAAGAATGTTTCCTATGAACCTTGTTCCCTTTGCCCCATTATTCAAAGGACCTCTGATCATTGTAAGATTTTCTAATTATCTCCTGACTCTGTTGTAAAACCTGTTAATTATTTACTCCCACCCCAACCTGCCACAAAGTTTAGAGTACATAACTTGTTTGGTTTTCACTGAGTCTTTGAAACAGCTCTGAGGAAGAAACTCCACGCTTTCCTTTTGTCAGTTCTTGCAGGAATAAACATAAAATTTCTCCAATCATCCTGTTCTCTGTCTTTGACTAGAACAGTGTCAGAATCTTCCAGGACCTGTGGATAAAAAATACATGTAAAATGGTATTTCAATTGTGAGTACTATTTTCCTAAAACTTAAGACTGGATTTCAATTTCTTTAACGTTAAAAATGAGCAGTCTTTCAAGACTTTGCTCACTGGTCCTTTATGGATTTGGTTTGCAAGACTTTTGAGTGTCATATTGAACTTGGACATACTGTGCTGACTATCATTTCATGTTTCATCCTTTTAAAAGTCGTTTACAAATATTTCATTTCCAGAATATCAACAAAAATGAACAAACAAAAAATCAAGGTTCTTAGACATTACCTGCTAATATTTCCATGATATTGCAAAAGAAAAAGAAGAAAGAAAGAAATATGTTATGTTCTTACCCAAAGACATGTCAATACTTGGGAGTGTTTTTCCATGAAGATATACCTCATTCCCCAATTTTGTCTCTTTTAGACTTTTTCTTTTTATTTTGGGGGGGGAGACATCACTGCCCTCTGGTGGTGGGAGTAGGAGGCCCAGCCTTTGCTCCTGTGGAGCCGCTGCTGGAATTGAACCTCCATCCCAGTGGACTGCAGTCCCGCGCACAACCACTATGCCACCGGGGCTCAGTCCTCTTTCAGACTTTCATTGAGTGTCTGTGAAATAAAACAGAAATATAAATTTTTACATAAAAAGCTTAAAATATTTTATGGAAAAATATAGCTGAAAAATAATGAAAATTTTCTACAAAATGTTTTGGATACTCCTTCCCCCCTATGTATATGTGTGTGCATGTTTGTGTATTGAAATTGGATACCACAGTAAGGTGCCTTTAAAGTTTCATAGTAGGTTTGTTTTATCGGGTAGAGGAATTGGGAGAGCTTTAAGACCAAATGAACCCTTATAAAAATACTATAACATAGACCCAGTGTATGATAATTTTTTAAATAAATGAATTCATGCCTTCCCCTGATAGGTATAATTGTAGCCAGAGGACCATGAGTAAATATGAGGAGTGTAGCATTCCTGATAGGAAGATCATCTGATAGAGTACTGAGCCTAATTATTTATTTATGTGCCCCCTTTTTCTGTTTCCTTTGCTAACAGATCTCTATAGAGATCACTGTGATTTATATGTAATCAAAGTAGAATCATCAGGAGTAATGTTAAGGATACTCCTGGGAAGAAAACAAGAGTAGAGATAAATTGGTTTTGTTGTGGTTCTGCTGTAGTGAATGTACGATTGCCATCATTTCACTTGCTTATCTTAAAAATTGCGAGTTTGCTTCAGTCATATTTCCTTCCTTCTCTGGTGGATGCTTCCTTCACAAAGAAGAATGAATGCCTTCCATTTTGTTTGTACAGCTCTTTACTCAAAATCGTTCTTGTTTAGATCCTCTTTTAATACTCGAGCCATCTCTGAGAATGAAGAGATATCTTCAGTAATGAAACACATTCATCTACTTGAATTAGACATAAACTCCGAGCTCGACTTCTAAACAGGCACGAATTAAGGAAAGCCCCATTTAGATAACTAGCCACCCCCATCCCCAGCTTTTCCCACTAATTCTCCACCCACCTGGGAAGAATGGTTCATCTCGGCTTGTTCAAAAGTTTTTAAGTTAAAAACTTAAAACGGCATGTTTCATGAACTCCCTCCATCTTGATTTAACTATGACAGTGGGTTCTCCTAATAGATGTAAATATTTCCCAACTGTTCCAATGACTTTGAACCTAGAGCACCACACTTCTTAGTTTTTTTATCCTTTGGCCTTGATTACATGTTGGGCTGAGACCTGAAAGTTCAGCAGTTCAAAACCACCAGCTTATCCCTGGGAAAAAAATAAGACTTTTTCCTTTAATAATTATTTACAGTCTGGGAAACCCACTGGGGAAATTCTACTCCATCCTATAGAACCTTTATGAGTCAGAATTTTCTTGGTGACAGTGAGTTTCATTCTATCATCTATCTGTCTATCTATCTATCTATCTATCTATCTATCTATCTATCTATCTATCATCTATCTAATCTATCATTTATCTATCAAGTTTATTTTTAATACTGTGATATTTAAAGCATATGCTGCTCACTCTTTATAATAATAATTTGCTATAATCTTTTGTTCCTTAAGCCTTCACTATCTGACCATGTTTCAGTGCTCTGCATAAGGTTTTCAGTAGTGAATTCTTTTGAGTTAGGCAGCTGATCCCGTCTTCTTAGTTTGGAAGCTTCACTGAAATCTGTTTACTTTGGGGGACCCTGATGGCATTTGAAAAGCTGATAGTGCTCCCATGACCAACAGAGGACAGTGATGCCACCTCCCCAAAAGAAAAGCTGATGGCTGATATTCCCATATCACAGCAACATACAAGTCATCATGGTGTTATAAATTGACAGAAAAATGATGGATAGTCTTGAGAAGAATGGGAATCCCAGAACATCTAATCGTGCTCATGCAGAACTTCTACGTATACATATCTTGAGGCAGTTGTGCGAACAGAACAGGTGAATACTGCATGGTTTAAAATCAGGAAAGGTGTATGTTAGGATTGTATCCTCTCACCATATTTATTCACTCTGTATGTTGAGCAAACCATCAGAGAAGCTGAGTTATATAAAGAAGAATGCAGGATCAGGATTATAGGAAGGCTTCTTCACAGCCTTTGATATGCAGGTGATGCAACCTTGCTTACTGAAAGTGAGGAGGATGTGAAGCACTTGGTGATGGAGGTCAAGGAGTGTAGTCATCGATATGGATTACAGCTCAATGTAAAGAAGACCCAAATCCTTTAGACCAAAAGGTAACATTATAATAAATGGTAAAAAGACTGATGTTGCCATGGATATCCTCTTGCTTGGATTCTTGACCAATGTTCATGGAAGCAGTAGTCAGGTTCAAACTACACATTGCATTGGGTAGATCTGCTGCACAATACCTTCCTTAAATTTTGCAAAGCAAGGAGGTTACATTGAGTACTAAGGTGGGCCTGATCCAAATCATGGTATTTTTAAGCACCTCATATGCTTGTGAAAGTTGGGCACTGAATAAAGAAGACTGACGAAGAATCAACACATTTGAACTATGGTGCTGGTGAAGAATCTTGAAAGTATCATGGACCGACTGCCAGGAGAACAAACAAATGTCTCTTTGGAGAGATATTGCCTTAGTGCTCCTTGGAAACAAAGATGGTGAGAGTCCGTCTCATGTACTATGGACATGCTGTCAAGAGAGGCTAGTCCCTGAAGAAGGACATCACACTTGATAAAGTGGAGGAGCAGCTAAAAAGAAGAAGACTTTCAAAGAGAGGAATTTACACAGAATCTAGCAATAACTCTGAGAGCAATTGTGAGGCTGGCACCGGACGGAGCAGTGTTTCCGTTTATTGTGCATGGGGTCACCGAGTCAGAACTGACTTGATTGCAGCTAATGACAATAACATAATCTAGCTTTTCCTTGATGACAGAGGGCAGTCATAAAAAGTATGAATTATTGCACAAACCTACATGTAAAATCTTGCCTTTGTGAAGCTACATAAACGTCATTCATTTCCAAGTTTTCTAGCTGATGGCTATCATCAAAGTGGTTGCAGTTGTTAGAGGTCTGATTTTCAAATTAGTTTGATATTACTGAACTGTGATTTGGCTTTTTACTACTTGGGATCTCGTTCTCTCTTTAATATATATACATATATACGTATATAATTTCGATATCTCTTCAAGCTAGTCTGTTCCATTCTTCAAGGCTGAAGAAGGCATTTGTAAGCATAGCCTCTCCCCTGCAAAGATCAATGTTATATATATATACAATGTGTGTGTGTGTGTTGGGTTGCTAACTGCAATGTCAGCAGTTCAAAACCACCAGCCACTCTGGAGGGAAAAAAATCAGGCTTTCTACTCCTGATGAGTTGCAGTCTCTGGAACCCACAGAGGCAGTTTTACTCAGTCCTATACGGTCACTGTAGGTTAGAACTGACTCCATGGCTGTGAGAATGAGTAAGTGGTGATTTCCTTTTGATGAAAATAATCAAGATGGTTTGGAAGTTAAAATCCTAGACACTCACAAGGTTTGAATAATATTCTTGGTACGAGTTCATTGCTTATCTTACTATCATGCCGGCTTGTCCAAATCAAAATAGTTGCTTCTTTACTAATGATCTTGACTTTGCTATATGGTAAGGAGGAAAAAAAAATCCCTAAACACAAAGGGAGATGCAATCAAATATACAGTTTTCTTACCTAGATATGTTATTTCTGATTAAAAAGGAAAGGGAATATCTAGGGCTTTGCTTTTGCAAGTGATGTAGATTCCTTTGATCTCTGCAGGGGAGAGGCTATGATTACAAGTGCCTTCATCAGTCTTGAAGAATGGAACAGACTAGATTAAACTGTCTCCTGCCCGTGTTGATTGCTCTTCCACAGGGCTGTTCAACCTAAGAAATGTTTTACATATTCCATTTACAGCACATTGTTGCATTAACAGACAGGGTCCCCCTATTTAAGAGTTTGGAGCTCTGTGAGCCGCCCCTCGTTTCCCCAGTGCCTGTTGCATAGGTCTCTAAATTGTGAGTAATCTTACAGGCTGTAATGCTCCCTTTCTGGTCCACACGGTGAGGCAGACATGAGATGAGGTGGCAAGTAAGGGGTTGTTCAATGTAACAGGCATGTAATGTCAAGAGCAATAAACTGGTGAGAAATGCATAGACTTTGAGTCTCTAGAGCCTTCTCTAATGGCAATCACGAGCACACTACCAGAGAGGAGGAGGATCAGCAGCCTGTAACGCTGGCTCTTGAGGGCGTAGCAAAAATTTGAATCAACACATTAAATACTGAAAGAAGTTCTTCCAGCATGGTGTTGTTAGTTATGGTTGTCCATTCTGAGTCCTGGCAACTTGGGGGTGGAATTGCTCCGTGGAGTATTTAGCACAGTGGCCTTCAGAAAGTAGATTGCCAGGCTTGTGTCCCACGGAACTGGGTGGGTTTGAACTTCCAGCTTCTTAGAGATTACAGTAGAACTCCCGGCCTTGATGCTAATCCATTCTAGGAGGAGCACTGAGACAGGATGCAGTCAAGACCCAAATCAATTTTTCCCATAAGAAATAACTGAAAATGGGTTCATCTGTTCTCAACTGCCTAGTTTTTACACTAACCTTGTCTTTTTTATACACAGCATAACAGATTTTTCAAAGTAAATGAACTCAAGGGTTAATTAATATAATTTTAAATGAAAAGCACAACATTAGAAAGTTTTCAACAACTCCAGTATGGCCCGTATCTTGAAATTGATGGGGATCTGGATCTGTGGACACTGATGTGGAGAGGAGATTTGGAGAGAAACTCATTGTTAAGAAGGGGAATCCTGTCCCACGAAGTCAACTGGTAGCTGCTTTTCAGAAGGGTTTGCCCTTCTTTGCCCTTTTTTCACTAGGCTCTGGCGGGCTTTCTCTTTTAAAAAAGTCTGATATTGTGGTCTGCTGTTGGTGTCTCCTTAACTGTTTTTTAAAAGGGTTTGTTAAACTATCATTAACAGTATCGAAAAGACAGTTGATCAGTTCTTTATCATGATGACTCTTTTCAAAAGACGCTTTGAGAGAACCCATTTTTAAAAAAATCTAGCAACAGTACAAAAAGCCTCAAAACTTAAGAAAATTATAGCAAAATGCCTAGAACAAAGCCACAAAAAGTTTAAACAATGTGTACAAACTAACGCCGACAGACTGAGACACCAATTACTTTTGTTAACCAAATCATGTGCATCAGGTTGGATGCCAATGATACTTTGTTCGAGCTCTGATGAAAAATTTCCTTGACCTTTCATGTCGAAACCCGATTATGTTGAGTACCCATGTGGTTGCCCACCAGGGTTCTTCTGTACTTGAGAGCTTAACCATTTTGCCCACCCAGGTACTTCACTCCCAATATAGGAGAAGGAATAGCTGAGGCGTACATGAATAAATAATGAAGGAGAGTTGAGACTTGCACCTATAAAAATGACCACAGAGTTAGAAAAAAGGAATGATCGGTCCCTGGAGAAGAGCATCATTCTTGCATGATGGGGCTATCAATAAAAGGGGTAGCAAAAAAGAAAAAGACCTTCAATAAAATGGACTGACGCAGTGGCTGAAATCATGGGCTCAAACAGAACAACCATTGTGGGCATGGTAGAGGACCCGACTGTTTTGTTCTGTTGTATATAGGAAGTGACTGGAAGGCACCTGACAATAACAGGGCTTGTCACAGGAGGGATTTAAGTACTTCAAGCAAAGTTCTCTGTCCCTTAACTCTATTCCCTGCGTTAAATTAGAAGGAACCCTGGAGAGGCACTGGTTAGGTGTTTAGTTGTTAACTGAAAGGTCACTCCTTTGAACCCACTGGCAGCTCTGCATGAGAAAGAAGTGGCTATCTCTCATCAAGATTTACAGCCATGGAAGCCATCTGAAGCAGTTCTACTCTTCCTTCCAGGGTCATCACGTGTCTAAATTAAGTCATGAACCCTAAAGACATGACACAATACAGTCCCTTCACCCCTCTCACCCTCATAACCCCTTGATAAATTACTTCCATATCTTACACCAATCACCATCTTCCTTCACCCACCTTTCTGTTGTTCATGCCCCTTGGATGTGTGTGTGTGTGTCTGTGTGTGTGTGTGAGAGAGAGAGAGAGAGAGAGGAGGTGGGATTATATGTTAATCATTATGATCAGTACCCCCTTCCTCCCCTACCTTCTCCTGCCCTCCAGGTATTGCTACTTGCATATCTGTTCCTTACAGGTTTATCTGACCTGAATTCCATGTGCCCTAAGCTCTTATCTGTACTTGGTACACTGACCCCATTTAGACATAACTGAAAGGCACGACTGGGGTCATGATAGTGGGGTGGGGTGAAGAAGCCTCAAAGAACCAGTGGAAAACTGTGTGTTCCATCGGAGCTACACTTCAGCCCAGTTGACTCACCCCTTCCATGTGACCCTTCTGTGAGGGGATGTCCTATTGTCTGCAGATGTGTTTTTGGGTCTCTGCTTCGACCTCCGTCTTCCTGAAGAATATGCTTTTTGTTTGTTTGTTTTGGTTTGGGGTCTTCTGGTGCCTATTACCTGATGCCATTGACACATCATGATTACACAAGCTGTTATGCTTTTTGCATGTGGGCTTATTGCTTCTCTGCTAGACGAACACTTGTTTAGCTAGAAGCTGTGATACCAAAGACACTATATCTTTTGATAGCAAGGCACAAGAGCTTTCTTCACCACATTTGCTTATGCACCCATTGAGATTAGGATTATAATCCCTGCTTTTTTTTTAAGTATCCATTTACTGGGTATGCTTTTTTGCCCGTCTTTCACTCTTAAGATGGCTATTTTTCAGACAACAGAGCGATGAGCTATATTTTGTGAATCACTTTGCTGACCTTTGTCTTTTCATGGGTGAGTTCAGGCCGTTAACATTAAGTTACTACCACCATTGTTATCTCCTACCTTTTTGTGTTGGTTGCTTTTCTATTTCCTTTCATATCAGTGTGTTCTGGTGTGTGTGTGTGTGTGTGTGTGTGTGTGTGCTACATTTTTCTTCCTGTTCCCTCTGAGGCAGTGTTATCTTGGTAATTGTTTTCAGAGCATTGAATTCTGGTTGTAGTTGAGTTATGCTGGTCTCATTCTTGTGCTGGGTGGGTGTTGATTTTCTGACTACAGTGAGTTGGCAATGATTTTATGTAGGATTTGATGCACGTTCGGGTGTAATCTTTGAGGTTTTTTTCTTGTCGGGGAAGGCTATTATTTCTTCATTTTAAGAGATAATTGGTCATAGTGGAGAGTTCTTGGGTTGACATTTTTTTTCTTTCAGCTTTCAGAAGATGTTACTTCACTTTCTCCTCCTCTTCAAAGTATCTTCTGGTAAGTCTGACCATATTTTTTACTGGAGTACCATTGTATATGACCACCTTTTTTTCTCCAGCTTCTTTTAATTTTTTTCTTTTTACTTGATGGTGGAGAATTTATGATGTGCCTTAGTGTATACGTCTGGAGGTTTAGTGTCTTCTCCACTCCTGTATGAATGTCTGATTCTCATTCCTTAAGGTGGGGAAGTTTCATTCCAGGAATTCCCTCACTAATAAAACCTTAGGCTTCTTCATTGTGTCTTGTTCTGGAAGACCAATTATTAGAATATTGTTCTTCTTCGTAGCATGTTATTGATCTGAGGGTTTCTTCCATCTTCTTCTTTTATTATCTTGTTTGGCTGGCTTTCCCATTTGATGAAAGTGTGCCTAATTGCCTAGTCTGTTGGTGAAGTTTGTTACCTTGTGTTTTGCTTTTGTTTCCCCATTCATTCTTCTATTTCCCTTTGACGTGTAGACTTCTTCCCCTCTGCTACGGACTTCATCCCCTCGATCATGCACTTCATGGCCCTCTGTTATGGGCTTCATTTTCTCTATCATTGCACCCTTCTTCTGGGTTGCTTCCCTGAAGGACTCTTTTGGCACTGTCTCTTTAGAAAAATTGTTGCTTGTTTGTGCTATCAGTGATAATGTTCATGGACTGAACATTCTTTTGGGTCATTTTTCTTTGGCATGGGGGGCAAGTATGAGTGTCTTAGAGTAAGTTGGCCACATAGCCATCTTTGAATTCGCTGTCCTAGATTCACAAGACTTCTAGTGCAACTTGAACTTCTTCTTTCATCATCATTGGTTCTTGCTCAGATATATACCTATATATCATATATATGGAAGACATGATTAAATCAAAGATTTGAATAGATAATTACAGAGGGCAGCCGGAGAAGACAGAGACAAATATTATAATGAAATGTGCAAAGACCTAGAGTTCGAAAACAAAAGAGGAAGAGCATGTTTGGTCTCTGTTTTTAAAAAATTGTTTCTGTAATATAAAGTTTATATGGCATACACTTTAATATTTAACTTGCTTTTACAAAGAGTTGTATATACAATTTCACAATTAGCTATAAAGCTCCTTCCACCCTCCCTCATTCACTATTTACTTTCCAAATTCCCTCACTTTCCCAACTTCTAGTCCCATTAAATCATCGCATAAGTTGTTGCTGCTATTCATCACTCCTTCTGTGCTTCATGCACTGGGAAATCTAGCTGAAACAAGTGAAAAGCAAACAGAAAGAACTGATAATAATGATATAAAGATAAGAATACAAATAAAGAGTAAGAAACAATATACCACCAGCAATGGTTTTTAAGAGCCAGTGAGGAAATTTGTGTCATGGAACAAATGAAACATATTCAAACCTAGAGCAAATCCAGGTTGAGTCAGGATGGATGTTATTTGGCCAGGTGTCACATCATAACCTAATTCCATGCACCATAATCTCTGTCTGATGGAAAAGTTGTTTGAGTCCCTCAACTCTGGCCTGAGAGGATCTGTTGAAAGCTTAATTTGACTGAATACTGGACATATGGAATGTGAGCTCACACTGTCCTCCATAGTTTTCTACAAATTGAGTGACTGCAATTCAAGTTCTGATACTTGTCTGCTCACCATATTTGGATTTTGCTAAGGTTACCTTTGGATCACACAGGCTGGTGTGCTTCCATGTGGACTTTATTAATGTCTCAGTGACTGTTGTTTGCATAGAAGTTTTTAAGACCCCAAATTATGACACTTGCTGGCCCAGCAGATCCTCTTGAAAGTTATTGTTCTTGACAGCCTCCCCTCATCCCAGAAGAATTTACTTTAGAGGACATCACTGACACTGCAGCTAGGGGAGAGGGAAATGTCTGACCAGAAGACATGGGAAGTGAGGAAGAGAGAGTGGAGCACATTCTGGCCCATCAAGCCTTGGGGACAATATCCCTACTCAGAACAGCCAATGCACAAAGAGGACCTTATGGGCCCTACTATGAAACACGGTGTCCCTCACTGACCCAAGGCCCCACAGGGACAACACTGGAGAAACAAGGTCAGGATTGCACCTGATCTGACCCCAACCACACCAAGGCAAAACATTAAGGGCATGCAGAAGAGCAGCTGGAGGCAGAGGAACAGAACATAGAGGTTCCCATGGAGTACCAAGGATAGACTTTGGGGCCACGGCATGGCACCCCATCAGACTCAACCAGAGGGCACTCCTTGAGGTCAACAAATAGACTTAGAACTACTTGCAGGTATTTCTTTTTATTAAACTTATATATATATATATTTTTTTTTTCTGGACATAGGGCTTTTTATTGTTGTCATTATTCTGTTTTCTTTTGCCACTTCATCTTGCTATGTCTTGTTTTCTTGTGCATATTATTATCTCTGCAGGTCTATCTAGAAAAGATATGCTGGATGAACAGTATGGGGAGAGAAAATAATGGGACTGATGGTTCCGGGGGGACATGGGAGAAGGTGAGGTGGGGGAAAAGAGGTGGTGCTGACCAACCCAGGACAAGGGAACAACAACCCAGGACAAGGGAACAACAAGTAATCCAAAATCAGTGTCAAGGAGGGTGTGAAAGGCCCGGTAGGCCTTCATTTTACATTGATCAAGGGTAATGTAATCGAGAGAAATTACTGAAATCCAAGGTTGCATGAAGGTTGAGCAAGATAGTAGGACAAAAGGAAAGTAAAAGGAAAGAGAGGAAAGAACTAGAGGCAAAGGGAATTTATAGAGGTCTAAATATAGGCATGTACATTGGTAAAATTTTTTTATATGATGATGGGGAAATAGAGCTATCTGCATATACTTATAGGGTTAGTATTAAAGCAGCAGATGGAAATTGGGCCTTCACTAAAGTACTTCCTCAATGCAAGTACACTTTGTTTTATTAAATTAGCATTCCGTGATGCTCACCTTCCCATCGCAATCACTGAAGACAAATATGTGCATAAACAAATGTGGTGAAGTAAGCTGATGGTACCAGGCTATCAAAAGCTATAGCATCTGGAGCTTTACAGGCTTAAAGATAAACAAGCCTCCATCTAGTCTGTGTGACCAGGAGGTGTTGAAGGGATCAGGTATCAGGCATTAAAAATTATATCATTATAAATGGAGGTCATACGACTGGAGACCCAAAGCACATCTGTAGGTAATATGACATCCTCTTACAGAAGTGTTGCTGAGAGGAGAAGAGCCAGTCAAAGTATGATACAACAATGATGAAACATGCAACTTCCCTCTAGTTCTTAAATGCTTCCTACTCCCACTATCATGATCCCAATTTTACCTTACAAATCCAGCTAGACTAGAGCGTGTCCACTGGCACAGATAGGAACCGGAAACATGGGGAAACCAGGGCAGATGATCCCTTTAGGACCAGTGGTGAGAGTGGTGATACTGGGAGGAAAGGTGATGTAGAAAGGGGGAACCGATTATAAGGATCTACATCTAACCTCTTCCCTGGGGTGTGGACAACAGGGAAGTGGGTGAAGAGAGACACCCGAGAGTGTACATTGTGAGCAAATAATAATAATTTATAAAGTATCAAGGGAGGGAGGAGGGAGTGGGAAGGGAGAGGGTAAATGAGGAGCTAATACAGAGGGCTTATGTAGAAAGCAAATGTTTTGAGAATGAGGATGGCAACAAATGGGTTTTTTGAGAGGAGAGCATCAATGCCCTCTGGTGGTCATGGGAGCGACCCAGCACTGCTCCTGAGAGCCACTGCTGGGGTTGAACCACCAAGCAGATGGCAGCAAATATACAAATGTGTTTGGCATACAATGGATGTATGTATGGATTGTGATAAGAGTTGTATGAACCCCCAATAAAATGATTTTTTAAAATTTAGGCATTCTGATGAAGCTAATAGAAGTATGTGAATGAGAAAATTTGTGTGCAATCTTCTGGAGATTATTGAGAAAATGTTTGACCATATTTTTTGAAAATAAATTCATGCCAGTTTGAACTGGAAGTCTAGCAACAATGCTCAAAATGTTTAGTTTTTATTTGACCATTTTATTGACATAATTTCACAAACCATACAATTACATTTTTTAAATATACTTAAAAAAGTGAAATCATCATCACAATCAATTTTATATCATTTTCTTCCTTAGTGTATCTTTTATTAATAGGTCCCCATTTCCCCACAAACACTACTGCCTTAAGATGATTTTGTTGCTGTTGGGTGCCATTTATTCAGATTTGACCCATAGCGACTCTGTGCACACAGAATGAAACACTTTCCTGCCTTGCGACATCCTCACAACTGTTCCTGTGGCTTAGCTGATTGTGGCAGCCACTGTGTCAATTCATCTCCTTGAAGGCTTCTCCATCTTTTCAGTCCCTCTGCTTTACCAAGCATGATGTCTTTCTTCAGGGATGGTTCTCTACAGATAGCTTGCCTAAAGCACTATGTAAGATAAAGTCTTGTCTTCCTTGTCTGTAAGGAGCATTCTGGCTTTAATTCTTTCAACACAGATGCATTTGTCCTTTTAGCAGTCCATGGTACTTTGAATATTCTTCTTCAACACCACAATTCAAATGCATCGATTCTTCTCCAGGATTTCTTATTCTGTCCAAGTTTAACATGTATACAAAGCAATTGAAAATAACATCGCCTGGGTGTGGTACACCTTTGTCCGCAAAAAAACATTCTGACTTTTGTGCAGCAAATTTACCCAATGCAATGCCTCATTTAATGTTTAGACTGTGGTTTCCATGAACATTGATTGTGGATCCAAGCGAAATGAAAAGCTGATAACTCCATTCTCCATGTAACCTGTTAGGCCAATTGTGAGGATTTTGATTTTCTTTACATTGAACTGTAATCCACACTGAAGCTTGCAATAATTGATCTTCTTCAGCAACAGCTTCAGGACTCTTCCCGTTCAGTAAGCAAGGTTGTGTCACTTACATATCAATGTTAATAAATCCTCCAAACGTGATGCTGCATCCTTCTACATATAATTCAGTTTCCCTGATGATTTTCTCAGATTACAGACTGGATACGATTGAATAAAAGAGGATAAAACCCTGATGCACACCTGCCCTGATTTTAAACCATGAATATCCCTCGTTTTGTTTGTACACACTTACCTTAACCCTAAGCAGTTATTCATGTTGCAACTCTCTCTATAAAGGTATCCACCCTGGATTTCATACAAAGAAAATCATAGAAAGAAATAAAAAACAAAATGAAACAGAAAATCTACAATCTAAAAGTAGGCAAAAACATTAAAACCAGAATAAGCTATCACTGGAGTAATACTATTTTTTAACCTACCCTCATATTTTGGGAGAATATCCCAACAAAAACCTTGAATGATTATGTTCTCTGATTTGTGAACCATTTTGGTCACTTAAAGTTTCTAATGAGAATTGCCAACATCATTAATTAGAACTATATGTTTTCCTTCTGAGAGGCTAGATATGCATGAATGAAACTTTAGTTGTTTGATCAATTTCTCTATTGTTAATTAATTTTAAGTTTTTTTCTATTTTTATAACAAAATATTATATTTTAAAAAAACCTCACTTTTTTTTTTCTAAGAAGGATTTCTCAAAGTGCAGTTCTTGGTCCATGGATATAAACCTTATAAAGAGTTTGTACATTATTAGCAAATTTCACTCAAGAAGAACATCCCCCAATTATGCCCACAAAAACAGTGATGAAAGAACCCTTAAGTGCACTAAGTTTGCTAACCAAATGGCCAAGAGTTCAATCCCACTGGATGCTCTAAGAGGTGTGTGTGTGTGTGTGTGTGTGTGTGACAGAGAGAGAGAGAGAGAGAGAGAGAGAGAGAGAGAGAGAGAGAGAGTCTTCTGTGAATATTATAGCTTTGAATATCTTATCTGGCCTTTTCACTCTTTCTTATAAGGTTGCCATGAATTTATTTCCACTCCAAAGGAGTAGATTTGCTTTTGGTTAAAATTTTATAGGGTAAGCATGCCTATTGTAAAGCACCTTAGACATACATCACTTTGATGGGTATGCAAGGCCCGAATTCCACAAACATCCAATTTTCCAGAACCTGGGTGTTCTAGGGCAACCAATGTTGTCTGCTTATTTCTTGTAAGAACTATTCTTTCTGCCTCAGTATGACCCTACTTTGGCAAGATAATCTCCTTGGCTCCTGTGTCATTTTCTATTGCTTTATTATGTTTTCATTTATTTGCTAATTTCTGAAAAAATATTTATTCCATTCCCATTTGTTGTTTCTTTGTGCACCAGGGAGACTGTGACACTTAACAAAAACCAAACATGGCCAGAGGAGAAGAAACAGATGCTTTACATATTTCAGAAATGCTTGTGGAGTAGTTGTTGGTAAGGAAGATTATGAAGAAAAATACAGGTTAGGTAACATTTTTGAATAGATACCTCTCTGTTCCTCTAGAATCTAGACTATAGGTGCCTTGAGGTCAGATACCATGGCTTTTTCATCTCTTCTTAAACCTTAGCAGCATGTCTGGTCAGAGAGGGTGATGAGCAAATATTGTTGAATTTAATATCAAGTAACTCAGTGGAGAGGAAAGTCAAAGATTTGGGGTGCAAGAAAGGACATGCCCAAATAGTAATAGATAATTTTTTTAGTTGGCTGTTTTGGTCTTTTGCTATATTCATTCTGTTATTTAAGATTATTATATGGTTTTTGTTTTTGATTAATGTAGAGTGAAATACCTCATCCTTAAGAATTTTTAGAATATTTTGAAATTGAAATGAATCAACATAGCCTATGAGAAGGCAACATATTCATAAGGATCTAGAGCACACATACACTGAAATGATTTATAAATGTATCCTGCTCTTCTTGAAAATTTTAGGACAGCCTGAATGTTCTAAAGTAGTTCAGACCATGATAAATATGCTTTTTCCCTTCACCAGCAATGACACTGCATAAAGATACTTTAAAGTCTCTTTCTGGGAATAGCATATAAGTGACTCTCAAAATATCTTATTCAATTGTGATCTGAGCTCCAATATAATTGTTACAAGGGCACTTATAATTTTCAGACTATTTGTCCTGAATCCTTTTATCTGAATGACAATGGACCTAAAAGTTTAATCAATGGGTTGTTTGAGTTTTCTGTCCTGCCCATCACAGCAACCTCAGAGGTGAAGCTGAAAAGAAACAGAATTTAAAGATATTAGATAGTAAAGATGGAAAAATAATAAAGGTTAAGAGGGAGAGAGGGAGAGATTGATGGGAGATAAATAGATGGATAGATAGAAATATCTGCTTAAACTTGGGAATGAAGTTTATGAGCAAGAATGTTCATGGAAAGCTTTCATAAGGAATCAATTCAGCCGCAAGTTTGTGAGTCACAATCATTGTCTGTTTAACTCTAAGAGCTCTCACACACCCTCTTCATTTGAATAGTAAATCAAAAGGTTCACAGAAACAGCTCAGTTTGTGTTAATTTTAAAGTCTCTTCTCAGAAAACGTGAAGATTAATATGATATAAAAATCAATATGCTTCGACTCCAGGGACATGAATGGTTGGCGCATTTCCTCCCACTCTTCTTTTTTTTCCCCTGGCTGTCCAGATTCTATTCCCATAATCCTTAAATCCTCAGCTTATTCCCATCACCATAGAAACACCTGCTGGTGTGATCAGTTTTGATCAGTCACATGCTAACCTTCTGTGGCTTTTGCCAGCCACGCGCTTCCCTGCTGCAGCCCCTGTTACTGAAGGGCAGAAAGGGCAGTGATGGGGAGCTGGCTGAACAAAGCTTCTCTCCGGCTCCATTCTCTGACTCTCTCTTGAGGGAGAAAAGCATTTCTGATGTGGTTAGTGTGGTTTCTCTTTTCAAAATCATTCTATTGGGGGCTCTTACAACTGGTTACAAACCACACATCAATTGTATCCGTCCTATCTGTACATAGATTCTGTTGTTCTTTTCTAGACATTTTCTTTCCCCTGAGCCCTTAGAATCAGCTCCTCTCTCTTCCACTTCTTCTCACACAGACCGCTGTCTCCCTTCCTCTCTGGTTTCTGCCATTCAGTGCCTCCCTCCTCATCTCGCTCCCCCTCCCCCCTCCTCTTTTGGTATCTCTATTTCCATTCCCGTTTCTGGGTTCCAGGTGTTCATGAGTTTTATCTCTTGCCTATAGCATAGGCCCTATACCTATGTATATGCTTCCATCTTGTCTAGATTAGGAGGCAGCACTGAGGTCACAATAGTGGGATGGCGAGGAGGCCTCATGATCGCACCAGCTGGTGTGCTTTGTACATGTGCACTTGTGGCTTCACTGTTGGATGGAAACTTATTTAACATTAAGCTTTTAAGACCCTAGACACTATATCTTTTAATAATCAGGCACCATCCTCTGTCTTCACCACATCTGCGTCTGCATTTTCACCTTCAGTTGATCGTGTGTGTGTGTGTGTGTGTGTGTGTATGTGTGGTGAACATCATAGAATGTCAATTTGTTAGAACAAAGTGTTCTTATATTGAGGGAAGGTATGAGTTGAGGCTCAAGGTCCGTCTTCAGCTTGTGTATTGCCTTATAAATACATGTACCTAGGCCAATTATTATTGACCTAGGTACATATGGATCAATGTATTTACACAAATGCACATCTCTGTTGATCTTCCTACCTATGCCTTTGCTTCTTAGAGCTTGTCTCTGTTTCCTTTTGCTTCCTCCTGCCCCGCCATCACTCTCCCCCTTCTTCCACCTCTAGTGGAGTGCTTCCTCTCCATTAGCTTGGTGTTGCTCTAATACTCAGGGGATCTTTACCCTCTACAAGATGCTGATTCTGCTTCCCAAGTTGTTCCCTGTCCATGACACCATTCTCTCCCCACCCCCTTCTCCTCAATTCCTAGTTTCTCCTCTACCTTTGGGAACCATTGGCCCCACTACCTTTTCCTGGGCTTCTTTCCCATGGTCCAACCCATATAATTAGGCAAACTATCCATGTCCTACTCCAAAACAATAAGAAAACATTATAGTTGAAAAAATAAAAGGAAAGTGGAAAAGATGAGAGAGATGAAAGAAAAAGAGGAAAAAAAACCCTACAAAGATCCAGATCTGTTTGCTGGTCCCCATGAGACTATTCCCCCTGGTTCTCTGGGAGATCTGGAAGCTGTTCCTCCTCATCTGAAGTAAATTCTTGGGGTCCTCAGAGGCTCTGTGGATCAGCTTTTCTCCATTTGTTGACTTATTATGCTCCATTCCCCCACTGTCTCCCTGCTGTGTGCCCATGTTATTGTCCCCTGTCTCTGTATGCTCCAGTTAGGGGACAACATGTCTTGAGCTGTTGATAGGCCCACAATCCTCTCTGTGCTCCAGAAGCTCCATGCAGGGATCTCATCCTCTGGGCTTGTCTTGTCTTTATGGAGTCTAGGCTGATTGCCCCTTTCTCTTTTTCCTTTGTGGTTTGCTTTCCTCTGGGTATGGTAAGTCAGTTCCTTTCCCCATCAGAAGGTCTAGTGTCATTCTCTGCAGCATATACTTCCAGGGTGGGGCTCAGGCTGGTTCTGCTTGCAACCGGCCCTGTACTCCAGTGTGTGTGCCAGAGTTTCCTAATTCACTTGTCTACCGATGGAAATTTAGGTTGTTACCAATTCTTTGTGATATGAATTTCACCATAATAAATATTGGGGCACAGATGACTGGTTGTGTTTTATTTCTTACTTCCTCTGGGTATGTGCCCAGTAGAGGGATGGCTGGGTTATAAGGTAGAACAATTTCCATTTTCTTTAAGTTTCGCCAGAAAACTTTCCACAGTTACTTTACATATCTACACGACCACCAGCAGTGGAGGAAGGTTCCTATTTCACCACATCCCCTCCAACATTTGTTGCTCTCTGATTTTCTGATTTGGGTTAACCTCAAGGGTATTGGATGGTATCTCATGGTTGTTTTAATTTGCATACTTATGTGTTTGTTGGCCAGATGGGTCTTCTCCCTAATGAAATTTATTTTCAGTTCTTTTGCCCACTCCTTAGGGGGCTAACTGTTTTCCTCCTTTTGCAGGCCATGAGGGTGTTGTAGATTTTAGTAATAAGCCCTTTGTCTGATGTGTTGTTACTAAAAATCCCCTCCCAGTCTGTGGATTCCCTTGTTACCCTCTTGATGAAATCTTTCACGAAAGACAGGTTGTATTCTTATTAATTCCCATTTGTCAATTTCTAGTTCACCTGTGTGTGTATCCTTCCCTGTGGCGGTGAGCTGATGAAATTCCTTAGTCAATGATCATAGGCTAGTTCTGATTCCTTCCTTCATGATGCTAATGGTTTAGGGTTTTACTTCTATATTTATGATTCAACTTGAGTTTGTTCTTGTGCATGGGGTGAGGGAAACATCTTGTTTCATTTTTCTACATGTGGATATCCATTGTTTCCAGCACCACTTGCTAAAGAGAGCATCTGCTTCCCACTTGATGCTTTTGGGACCCTTAATGAAGATCATTTGTCTAGATGCCGATCATTTTACTTCTGGGCTTTCTTTTCTTTCCCACTGGTCTGAGTGTCTGTCATTATGCTAGTACCATGCTATTCTGACCATTGTGGTTGTGAAGTAGGTGTTAAAATCGGGTAAAGTGAGTTCTCTGGCTTTGTCCTTCTTCCTGAGGAGTTCTCCGCTAATTCTGGGCATCTTCTCTCTCCATATGAAATTGTTGATCAGTTTTTCTTTTTCAGGAAAATTTCATTTCTTTATAAACCATTTTATTGGGGCTCATACAACTCCCATCATGATCAATACATATGTCAATTGTATGCATTTGCACGTCTGTTGTCATCATCACCCTCAAAACATCCTCCTTCCACTTAGGTCCCCAGTACCAGCTCCCCATATTCCCCCCGATCCCCACACCCCATCCCCCATGAACCCTTAATAATTTACAAATTGTTATTACTGTTTCATGTCATACTTTGATGTGTCCCTTCACCCACTTCCCCACTGTCCGTACTTCAGAGAAGTCATATGTAGATCCCTGTAATTGGTTCCCCCCTTCCAGTCCACCCTCTCTCCACCCTTCAGGTATCACTACTCCCACCACAGGTCCTGAAGGGATTATCTATCCTGAATTCCACATGTTTTTGGCTCTAGTGTACATCCCTTGGTCTAGTTGAATTTGTCAGGTAAAATTGGGATCATGATAGTGGATGGGAGGAAGAACTTGAGAACTAGAGGAAAGTTGCGTACCTCATTGTTGCCACACTGGGCCTTGACTGGCTCCTCTCCTCCCTGCAACCCCTCTGTAAGGGAATGTCACTTCACCTATTGATGGGCTTTGGATCTCCAATCTGTACTCCCCCATTTATAATGATATAATTTTTAGTTCTTTGATGCCTGACACCAGATCCCTTTAACACCTCATGGTCACTCAGGCTGCTGTGCTTCTTCCATGTGGGATTTGTTGCTTCTGAGCTAGATGACAGCTAGATGGCCTTTAAGATCCCAGACGCTATATCTTTTGATAACCAGACATCTTCACCACATTTGCTTATGCACCCATTTGTCATCAGTGATCTTATCATGAAGGTGAGCACGCCATGTTAAGATTCTTAGTTCTTGAAGCCTGATAACAGATTCCTTTGACACCTCGTAGTCCCACAAGCTGGTGTGCTTCTGCCATGTGAGCTTTGTTCTTCTGAACATTCAGTGATCATGTCAGGAAGGTGAGCATCATGGAATGCCAATTTAATAGAACAAAATGGTCTTGCACTGAGGAACTACTTGAGGGGAGGTCCAATGCCCACCTGCTGTCCTAATACTAACCCTATAAGTATATGCACGTTGATCTATTCCCCCATCGTCCTATATAAATATATTCACTTATGTATATGTTTGTATTTAGACCTCTATAAGTGCCCTTTGCCTCATATTTCTTTCCTCTAATTCCTTTTACTTTCCTCTTGTCCCACTATCACACTCAGCCTCCATTGGAGTTTCATTATTTTTTTCTGTTGCATTACTCCTGATCAATCCCTATTGGGCCTTTCACACCCACCCTGTCACTGATTTTGAATCTCTTGTTGTTCCCTTATCCCTGGGCCAGTCAACACCCCTGCCATTCCCCCTCCTCCTTATCTCCCATATCCTTCCCACCCCCAGAACCATCCATCCTATTATTTTCACCTCCAGACTGTTCAGACAGTCTATCTTATCTAGATAGACCTGCAGAGGCAACAATATGTACAAAAAACACAGGCATCCTAAGATGAAGCAACCAAAGGAAAAGAAACTGACAACAACAAAGTAACCCCCACATCTTATATATATATATATATCTATATATGTAAATATGTGTATATATGTACATATAAATAAGTTTTAAAATAATAACAAAATGAAAACCTGTAAATAGTTCAAGGTCTGTTCATTGACCACCAGGAGTGCCCCCCAGTTGAGTCAGAGAGGGTGCCACAGCCTGGCTCAAAAGTATATCCTTGGCACTCCATCTGGAACTCCATGCACACCCTTAGATTTTTGGCATGGAGTGGTTGGGTCAGACAGGGTATAATCCCAACCCCATTTCTTCACTGTTGTCCCCGAGGGAAACTGTATTTCATAGTGGGGCCAGCCATATGATCCTCTCTGTGCATCAGCTGTTCTGAATGGGAATATCATTCTGAAGGCTTGGTGGACCAGGATGCACTCCATTCTCTCTTCCTGCCCCTTCATTTGTTCTCATGCACTCTGGTCAGGCATTTCTCACTCCCCAAGCTGTTACTTCAGTGTGTCCTCTAAAGCAAACTCTCCTGGCGGGAGAGATGGCTTCCCCCATAGTTGGGATTGAGGTTGTGCACTCAGACCCCTCCACTGATGCCTCGCTCCATGCCATCACACTGCATTCACATCTTGGAACACTGGGTTTAAGTTTTTTCCTATTTCCCTGTGGAGATATAAATAATATGCTCTCCTTGGTTGGGTTAGCACCCCATTCCCTCACTATACATCACCATCTGCCCCTCCTGCCCCCGCCCAGTTGGTTACCATGGTTTTTCCAATTCTTTGAAGCAGGTTGTTGCTATATGAATTGGAATAGCGTCAAACTTAAAAAAGTGTTTTGGGTAAGATTGATATCCTTACTATATTGAGCCTTCCAGTCCATGCGCATGGGATGTTCTTCCATTTGTGGGCGTTGCTTTTGATTTCCTGTAGTAGGGTCTGGTAGTTTTCCTTGTATAGGTCTTTCATATTTTTTTTTGTTAAAAATATTCCTTGGCGTTTCAGTTTGTTTTTGGATACTATGAAGTGGACTGCCTTCTTGATCTCCTCTTCTGTGTCCTGTCTGATGTATATAGCAAACCTTTGGACTTGTGTTTGTTGATCTTGTACCCTGCCACTCTTCCATATTCTTTGATCACTATAAGTATGCCCATTGTGGAGCTTTTATGGTTTTCAGTGTGCAGGATCATGTTGTCTGCAAATAGCGATAGTTTCACCTCCTCCTCTTCCAATTGGATAACTTTAATGTTCTTCTATTGTCTTTTGTTGTTAGCTAGGACCTCCAATACAATATGGAATAGAAGTGGGACAAGGGGCATCCTGGCCTTGTGCCCTTTTTCAGTGGGATTGTTTTTGTCTTTTCTCCTTTGATTATGAGGTTGGCTATTGGTTTTTTCATAGATAGCTTGTATATGCTTGAAGGATTTACCTTCCATTCCTATTTTTGTGAATGTCTTAATTAGGAATGGGTGTTGGATATTGTTAAAAGCTCTTTCTGTGGATATCTATGGCTATCCATGGATATTATCATGTAGTTCTTATACTTTTTTTTTTCTTAGCAATGTGGTGTAAAATATTGATGGATTTTTTTGGATGTCAAACCATCCCTGCATTCCTGGGATGAATCTCACCTGGTTGTGGTGGATGATTTCTTTTGTATATTTTTGTATTCTATTGGCCAATATTTTGTTAAGTATTTTTGCATCTGTGTCCATTAGAGATATTGGTCTGTAGTTCTCTATACCTGAGTGGTCTTTGTCTTGTTTAGGTATACTGGCTGGGTAGAATGAATTTGGAAGTTTGCCAAACTTTTCTATGCTCTGGAATACTTCGTGGAAGAGTGGTGTCAACTCTTCCCTGAATGCTTGGTAGAATTCTGCTGTGAAGCCATCTGGTGTGGGGGATTCTTTTGTTGGTAGCTTTTTGACAACCCTCATCATTTCTTCTTTCACTATCGGTTTGTTGAGATTCTTGACCCCTGTCTAAGATAACCTAGGGAGGCTCTGTTCTTACAAGTATTTATCCATGTCTTTGATGTTTCCTAATTTATTAGTATACAGTCCATAGTATTTTGTGAATTTCCTTTTAATCTCATTTGGATCCATTGAAATTACCCCCTTTTCACCCCTCACCCTGCCTATTGATGTTTGCCCCTTCCTTTGCTTGGTTAGATTCGTCAGCGGTCTGCCAATTCTGTTGATCCTTTTATAGAACCCACTTTTGCAACATTTATCTTCTCTTCTCTTGTCTTCTCTTCTCTTCCTACTAGTTTAACTGTGCCCTGATTTTTATTATTTGCTTTTGCTATTGGAGGGTTTATCTCTTGATTCTGTTCTAATTGTTGGAGGTTTTGTGATAATGTATCAGTTTTAAGCCTCTCTTCTTTTTTCATATATGCATTTATTGATTTCAAGTTTCCTCTAAAATTGCCTTCGCAGTATCCCCTAAGTTTTGAGATGCTGTATTCTCATTCTCTTGTTTCTCAAAACTTCATAACATCCTCTCTAATCTAGGCCTGTCCCCATTCATGTTGCAGAAGATTGTTGTTCATCCTCCAATGGATAGCACTTGCTTTTCTGTTTGACCTTTTATTATTCTCCAGTTTTATGGCATGGTGATCTGAGGAAGACATCTGAATCATCTCTAGGTGTTCGAATTTACTCAGAATGTGGTCTATCCTTGAAAATGAGCCTTGTGGGCTTGAGAAGAATGTTTTTGAATTTGGGTGGAAAACTATAAATATCTTCCAGGCTCATTGTATTGTTTAACTATATAGCCTGTTTGCTGATTTTCTTTCCCAGTGATCGGTCTTTCTCTGGTAGCAGAATATGATAGTCACCTACTATGATTGTTGAATCTGTGATTTCTTTTCTCATCTTTTTAATAGTTTGATGAAATTCACTGCTCTATTGTTGGTCAGGTAAATATTCAATATGCTAACAGGTTCCTGGTTTACAGATTCTTTGAACATTATATAGTTCCCCTCATCTCTTTTTTTTTCCCCTCATCTCTTTTTTTTCCCCCTCATCTCTTTGTAGTTGGAACATTGAGGTCAATTTTGTCAGAGATTAGAATTGCCACCCCTGTTTTTTTTTTTAACTGCCATTTGCCTGGTATACTTTCTTGCCAGCCTTTTATTCTTTGTTTATTTTTGTCTGTGCACTTAAGATGTGCTCTTGCAGATAAAAGATTGTTGTGCCAGGTTTTCTGAGCCAGTCCTCAAGCCCTTTTCTTTTACTGTATGAATTGAAGTCATTGGAATTAAGATTATTATCATAATCTGTGGATTCATTGCTGTCATATCACAGCTTGCATTTTGGATGTTTCCCTATCTCCCTTCATATCAGTGTTCTGTGTTTGGGTAGGCTTCTTTCTTGTCTTCTTTTCCCTCTGAGGCCTTGCTATCTTGGTAGTTGTTGTTGGCATGTTGACTTCTGCGTGGAGTTGGGCTATATGGAGGTCTCCTTTTGCTTGGTGGAGGTTGGTCCTCTGACCACCTGCAGTCAGTATTATCTGCAGCTTCTGGTATCTTGCAGCATATTCTTTGAATCTTTTCTTGTTCTTATCTCTCCATCTATCTTAATGGGTAATTCGACAGAGTAAAGAATTCTTGAGGAATTTTCTTCTTTCAAATTTTGGAAGATGTTGCTTCACTCTCCTCCTCTTCATGAGAATAGGTCTGAGCATATTCTTAGCCTGAGTTCCTTTGTATGTGACTGTCTTCTTCTCTTTTGCTGCTCTTGTAATTTTCTCTTTTTCCTCAATGTTGTGTATTCTTTCTATTATATGTCTTGGTGAGTTCCTTGTGAGGTTTAGTCTAGTGTGGTGTCCATTTTGCTTCCTGTATGAGTGCCTTATTCTCACTCCCTAAGTGTGAAACTTTTCTTCCCCAAATTCCTTCGCTATCTTGGTTTTTGACTTGTGTGGTGTGTCCTGCTTTGGTACACCAATTATTTGAATATTATTCCTCTTCCTACTATCTGTCATTGATCTCAGGTTACCATTTGCCTTTCTCGTTTGCTGTGGTCTGTTTAAGTGTCTTTGAGATAATTGATGTGGCTTTCTACCTCCTCAAGCCTAAGTACAAGTTCTGTAACCTTGTGTATGGCTTCTGCTACCTCCTCCATTAGCATGTGCATTTCCTTTTGGTGCATAGACTTCATCCCCTCTATTATGGATTTCATCTCCTCTACCATTGTATCCTTATTCTGTGTTGCTTCACTCACCTCCTATATTACTCCAAGCAGAATTCTGAAGATTTCTTTCTGTGACAGATCCAGATCTGATTCTTCTATGACTGTCATTAATTCTGCTACTGCACTTTGTCCATCTGATTTTTTGTTGTTGTTGTTGAGAGTGAGGTGGTCTGTTTATTTTTCCTCAATCCTTTTGTAGGTCCATGTTTCTGGGAGACCAGGGGACTCTGAGGTCTTTCTCCATGTTATTGTTAAAGAAGCTTTCAGGGGGCTGCCGGTGACCTACTCTAGTGGTGGGTCAGACTGTGTAGGAAGATTTCTTCTATGGTTCAGTGGCCAATAGTGGTGTGGAGTTTCAGTGACTGAAGTGGGCACTGACAGCCTGAGTGTCGGGGTATGCTTAGTGGCCTTTTTTATGTTTAATTAATTTTTTTTTCTTTTCCCTCTAATTTTTAAAGATGTCTAGTAGAAGGCAAAAGTGGAGGAGGCCTAGCTTTAATGGGAGGTGGCGCTGATCTAGGAGTCCCAAGCTAGGCTATGTATGGGGAATGTATGTTTGTCAGATCAAGCATGAACTTCTCCTGCTCCCTACAGGTTTGTAAGGTTGAGCTGGTAGGCAGAGTCAGAGGGCATGTGGCCAGTAGGAGTGGGGAGGAGTGCCTGGCTTACCTGTTCAGAGAGTGGAACACAACTGATTCTTTCCAAGTGGGGAGCAGGAGTGATGCTGGCGAGAGCAGGCAGGCAGGCGGGGGCGCTGGTGGAGGGTTCCCAGGCAACAAGGGGGTGGATCACCACCAGTTCCAAGTCACCTAACCAGCTACATGTAGACTGCAGGTTAGTTGTTGGGACCCTGGGTGAATGGAAGGAGACACACAAGTCTAGAAGTGGTTCACTGTCATGTGGGGAGAGAGGAACTGTGGGAAATGGAGACTGCTCTTATAGTGAAGCAGCTACTAGTGGGCAGCTACTGCAGGGGGTCCAGCCACAGCTGCGTGTGTATGGGTGGGGCAGCCAAGAAGCACCTGGTGTGGGGACCTGGCCTGGGGGTGAGATGGGTCAATCCCTACCTGCAGCAGCGGTGGTGGCACACTGGGACAGCTGATTTTGATGAAACGAGATGAGCAAGGATGTCCCCATGGATCAGGAATCCAGACCTCAGGGGCTCTGGCACAGACCAGATGTGTACACGTGGGGAGGGGAGATGGGGAGAGTGGAGTCCCAGGGGATTCTCTTAATCACCAGAATCCCTCCACTAAGCCACTTGGACACTAGACCCACTGTGCACGAGAAAGCCCTCAGTATGTCCTGCTCACATGGATTCCATCTTGACCCAAATCTGGATGTTGCGGTCTTTCATGTACGTTTACTTCCTTTCTTACATTAATGAGTGCTTACGTGGTTTTAGAATAAATTGAGGCGGTTCTAAATCTTGCTCTCAATCGCTCTCCTCCTCCCCCCCCCTCTTTTCGCCTTCCCCTCTCTTTCCTTCTGTGTTACAAGGAATGAATGATCTTTTGCATTTTTCCTGTATCTCCTCTAACTTCATCATTCCCATGGACCGTTGGATAACCTCTGGATGCTGAGAAAAGAATCGAGGTTTGGAAAAGTGGATTTTGTTCCTGCATTTTGGCCTTAAACGCAGACTTTTATAAATGTAAAGATTTGTGCGTGACCTGGGGCAGTGCTGATAATGATGGGAAGCAGTGGTAGGTGGGATGCTTTAGTGCAGCTCCAGTTTCTCATGTGATTAGTAGATTTTGTAAAAACCCTGAACGTATGCAACAAGCCTGGGATATATACAAGGTTAAAAATAAATATTAAAAGAGAAAGGAAAACTACATAAATAAAATGACTATATTGAGTCATTAAATTGATTTGGTCATTTCAGCCACCCTAACGATTGATGAGGTTTGTGGCAGGATTGATTTAGAGAATGGTATTGATCATTAAGATAGCAAAAGAGATTAGATTCCCATGTCAGAGTGCAAAATGAAGTGGCGATTTGTCAATTATACTGTTAATTTGATCCAGGCACTCCTGTCATTGTTTCTTTTTAGGTCAGCATTGTAAATTCTCTCCATGAGACAAAATATTTTTCATCGTTTGCAATAAAATGCTTTTAAGCTCGGCCTGATTTCTTTTACCAAATATAGTTCCAGCTTTTGGACTACATTTTAGCTATTTGACCTAGACACAGTGGAAAAAAAAATAATCCAGATGATAATCTTCAATTCCTTGCAATAAAAATTTATGGGGTATGTTAAGTAGCATATTGCTTTAGAGAAAAAAAATTTCTAAGATAAATACTATGCATCAAAGGGTCCTGATAGGATTTATATGTGTCAAAATGCTTGATCAGAAGTCACTTGGATTATGTCTCTTACCTTTGATAGCTCAGAACTTCTACCACTGGCATCATGCTTTGGAAGGCCCCACTCTTTTCTGTCTTGCTAGCATGACCTCTGACTTTCTCCATGCTACGCTGGGACTTTTCCCCTGCTGTGGATCCACTTGTCATTGAGGTCACTATAAGCATCAATGATAAAGTCATTGAGACCACGACCAGCTTCAAGGACAAAGCCAATGAGGCCACCATCAGCTTGGAATACAAAATCAAAACCAATGAGACCACAGAACAAACTGTATTTTTGAGATGAACAAATGCCCCATAATTTTTGTACACCAGATTGCTACATTTTGCTTTCCAAGAACCATTATGAGGGTTTCATAGCTAGATAACAAGTGAAACATAGTCCCCAATTGAAGGAAAAATTAAGTCCTGGATCAAAGGCAGGTGGAAGTAATTGAACACAAACATTCTTAACTGTATTTTACTTGATATGTAAAATAGACATTCATTTGAACTGAAAATAAAAACTTGATCAGATAGTTTCTAAGAAAATAATTTAAATGTTTAGATAAATCAGGTTGGGAAAGAGATGAAGGACATGCTTATTCTCAGTTAAATTCTGTTTAGTTAATTGGATTGTTCATATGGTCATCTACACTGATTATTCACATGGTAAAATTACCTAGTCAATCATGTCTCCATTTAGTGCCTTCCTCTCTCAGCTAAATATGCCCTAATTTTAATGCATAGAAATTCTTGATTAGAGTTCTGTTTTCACTGAGGAAATGACATTAAAGACCATGGATGAATTAATTTTCTTCATATAATTAAACATCATATCATGTAGCCTCAATAAATTATTTAATTCAAATTATTATTTTAGCTCTATCTATATGCTAGAGAATAAGACAAAATGAAAACATAGAAATATGTTGATGCTTCTGGTATTTGATCTTGATAGTCAGACCCAGTACCAAGAGTTTATGACTACAGTTGAGTAGTGAAATTAGAAAGCAAATGCTTTCTTGTGCAAAACAACACTTTTCAAGATGAATTGAGATTGTTCTAATGTATATCTATTTATGTGATTTCACAGTGCCATTAATCCCAAGATGCATTTTTTCATCAGATGACCTAGAATTTTCTATCAGAAATGTTCCTACAGTGGGCTACAATAGTTAACTAGCCAATAAATGTTAAATGTCAATATCGATTAAGATGGAGGAATCCATTCAAAGAGAGTGTGTGAGGCTTGATTCATTCCTCAAATTAGACATTATTGAACAGTATTCAAAGGAATGGAATATTCTTTTCATCATCTCTCAAGGCATGAACAAAGGGCAGAAGATCAGTGTATTAGGCCGAGTCGACTAGAAAAACAAATCCAGAGACACTCCTATATGTATAGAAAGAGCTTTATCTCAAAAAGTCTTTAAATACCAAGAAAACGTTCCAGCCCAGTTCAACTAAAGCCCTTATGTTTGTACTAGTCAATTAATCTGACGCTTGTCCATAAATCCCCTTTCACACTCAAACAGCCACATACAATAATGCAGAATGCAGGAAGATCACAGTCCAGGGAGTGCACAGTCTTGTGCCTCCAATGGCGGTGGAAGTCTTATAAGACTTTCACAAAAGGCAGGTGAAGCAGAGAGAGCCAGTGTGGCCCACTCCCAGGGAGAAAGAGGAAGATGGTCCTCTTTATCTGGATTTTCCTCTAATCAAGGTGCAACCTGTTTGACAGGCTAAACCCCACCCACCTGGTCCCACAGGAGGCATTTGACATACAAAAAAAAATCTAACTATTATATCTTACCCCTTCACTTTTGTATCTTCAAGTTGACATGAAGTTATGTAATTACCAGAGTCAGGTAGTCAAAAGGCAGAAAGAATGCATCAGAGAACCTACAAGGACAGGACAAAATATGTGTGTGTGTGTGTGTGTGTGTGTGTGTGTGTGTGTGTATTCTTGAAAAGAACTAGAGCTCAGATTTCAGATATGCCAAACAAAAACCAAACCAATAGTTTCTGAGCCAGTTCTGACTCATGGCAAACTTGTGTGTGTGCAGGTAAACCTGCTTGAGAGGTTTTTCAAAGACGCGCGTGACCATTTGGAAGTAGATTAGATCTGGCTTTCAAAATATCTGAGTGGCTTTCAACCTTCAATCTTTTGATGAATAGCCACCTGCTTAACCATTTGTGTCACTTAGGGGATCTTCACTTGTGTCAGTCTTTGCTTGAGAACCAGCCTTGCATATTTCATTGACTGCCCAAGTGTTTGTGAAGCATATGAATAGGTTTTAAGATTAGTAGCATGGTATGTGATCTAACTCCTACCTCTTTATCTCAAGCTTAGCTTGGAACGGGTAAACCTTTCCCATACTCCGGAAGCTTTTTTTTCCTTTCCAGGAAGACACATAAAACTGGATTTCCTTGGGGTCCCTCAGAGAAACTGGTATTTATGAAAAATCATGCAAATTTATGTAGCAATCATTTGGATGAAAGATTGCTACGTAAGTTGATTAGGCATACCACTGATGGGGATAGTTGAATTATGTTTTTAGGGAGGGTCTAACAGTGCTCCTCAGAGGAACTAGTTGCAAAACCAATGTAGAGGTTACAAAAGAAACTGGCAGTCTTCTTGTCAATGACTGTGGAGTCACTGACCACATATGATTATTCATATACTTTTCTCTGAATAAGAATTGATGGATACTTACTCCTGAGGTGTCCTAGAGATTCTATTGCTTTCTGTATCTTATCACTTCTCAAGTCCATCTGGCTAAATAGTTACTAAATGCGAAGGTTGTTGTTGAAGCAAAAAGCTACAAACTGAATTTCAAACACCTAATAAGGTACTTAAAATTACCTCAAGCTTTCAAATGTCACATATTTTTAAAGATACAAATTACACTGGAAATGCAGGCCAGTCATAATTAACACTCTGATATGTTCAAATAATTAAACGATCCTCTGTGGAGTCTATTGAAAGAGATTATTATGAGCGATGCTCACTAATCATTAGGTGACAACTATTTTTATGTCATTGATCTAGTCTGCCTTGTCTATTTTGTCAGCGCTGCTCATGTCTTTTTAAAAAAGGTGATATTTCCCCACACACAGAGACAGCTCTTCCCAGTGCTCCAATTGATGTCAACCTTGGCTCATAGCTATCATCTGTACACAGCCAGGCTTCATTTTAAATCAGAGAAGCAGGGGAAAATAAAACTGGATGGCTTTCAGTTCCAATCACGTCTTGTTTTACTTCGCTTCAGCCAATACGTTATCAGGAAATAATGGATTTTTATCTGTGAAAGTGAAAGAGCAGGCTTAAGATTTTCAAATTTTGAAATGTTCTTCCCCTGCATTTTATGTGGTGAACAGAAGGCTACCTTTGATGGAAAGAGGGAAGTTTCATTTTATTCTAATGTAAAAGGGTATTTTCAAGATAGAAAATCCAGTTAGTCTTTATCCTTAAGGAAACAAGGCACTTGGTCTTCATAGAACCTTCTGTAGTCAAAGTTGAATGTACATTCCTGAGAATGTGACTTTTGTGGCATGGATGAGCAGTGGCATCTCTTTTTTATATGTAACAGTTGGGGTAGTACTGGCAAGATCCAGCACAGGACTTAGCATATTTGAGGCCAGGCATGCCCCACAACAAGAGATTTGGTTTTCCTCAGTTTTTAGGAGGAAAGATCTAAATTTCCTCCAATGTGTCTCAGACATCACACTCACCAACACAAACACTGTAGGTATTGATTCTTATTAAATTCAGTTGCCTGAAAACATTTTATTAAAGTCAGTTGCCTGAAAATATTTTAAAACTGTCCTTATCTTCACACGTGTCACAGAGATTAAGCTCTTATTCTGAAACTTATTCTAAGCAGGGTCATAGTTCCTGGTTAGTAAGCATTTCTTCTTTTCAACTGTTTATAGATCCAACACGTGGCATCCTCTACACTGCTAGAAGATTAGCTTTCCTGAAGCCCTGCTGCATTCTGCCCAAACTTTACAGAGCCCTCAGCTTGATACTAACCCACCCACTGAACTCCATACTCCTCAAAAATCTAATAAAGAAGACAATAATTTAACAATTTAGCTTCTCATGCCATTATGAACTTGGCCATCAGAAAAATCTTCCAGGGTTTTTTCTTTTCTTTGGACTTTTTTAAACCCTTGGAAATAGTCTACTATGTATAATCACCACTTAGGGAAATTTAGCTGTAACTCAAAGCATAACCATCAATCCCTGCTCTCTCAATACTTGTCTGCACCTTCTTCCCATAGATGTGAACCCTTCTTCTTCTTCGATGTGATGTCAAGACATTATTTTGCTCATCCCTGTGGTTGATCTTATACATGAGCTTGAGAGTCAACCGGTATTTATGAATATAGCTTCTTGAGGAAAGACGCTATGTTTGAGTAGTTTCATATCCTTTTGAGCATGCTTATGCTAGACTCCTGGGGGATAGGGAATTAAAAAAGTATTTTTAAAATGTTTTCATTGAAAATGTGGAAAAAAAAAACTAAAGCCAAAATAATCACATTTTCCTTCATTATGCCATTAACCATGAACATAGTATTACTCTTAATTGTTGGGCTTATTAACTTCCTATCTTTTGGCTGAATGTGCATAAATACTACTTAAAATATTTGGATAATAAAATGTAATATGTAATGACTCAAAGAGATTTTTGAATAACTTTGTGATCTTTGTAAAATTTGAAAATTACATTCCGGTCTCTACAAGAAACTTCAAATTAGCTGTAACTGTACCACTCAAAGAAAACCTTTCTGACATTTTAGTGTGTCGCTTTCACATTTGTCTGTTTTTTTTTTTTCTGACATGCTTAATACCATAGAAAGCAACTCTCAGGCTGAGCCCTGTTGGCGTAGTGGTTGAATGTGGGACTGTGGCCCATTGGCTTGGCGGTTTGAATCCAGCAGCAGCTCTCCGGGAGCAAGGCTGGGTAGCTCTCACGACCACCAGAGGGCAGTGATGCAAAATAAAAGAAAGAAAGTAACTATCAACTTAAAAAAAAGGTAACTAGTATAAAATAAAATGATTAAGTAATTACTGAACTATTTTTAGGCACGTATACATTTTTAGGCCAGACATGAATACATTTTTCAACTTGTTAATTCTTGGTGTTTCTGTGGGCTATGTTATGCTGTTACTAGATGATGAGTTCTGGTTCTGAATCTTCTCTCACAACTCTTCAACAGGCGTTGTCTTTATAGTTACCCACTTAGGTTTTGCCTTATTTTGTAATTTGACAATTAAGCTATAGGGCTCAGAAAATCATACAATAAATGGCAATGTTAAATAAATCAAATCAAGTCAAAACAAAATTTAGTGCCATTGAGCCAATGCCAATTCATAGAGGCCCTATCAGAGAGGGTAGAACTTCTCTTGTGAGTTTCTGAGACTGTAACTCTTTATGGATATAGGAGAATAATCTATGTAAGCATATAGACTTGAGCCAATTAGCCAGGTTTGGGTTCAGGGTCCGCTCTAAGATACCTGTGCAATGTCCAGCACATTTTACAATGTCTTTGTGCTTTAGATTTTTCATCGGTTGGATGGGAATAATTATAACACCCATCTCACAGGATAGTTGCAGACTAAATGAACTATTGCATATAATTACTTAAACATTTACATTATGAGCTTTGCAAATATATAGAATGTGGAGAGAGTATTATAATTAGCCACTTTGTATTCACCCTACAGCTTCAACCATTCTTAAAAATATGCCATCATTATTTCATCTTTTGCTTCAAATCCCCACAATTTTAATCACTGCAAAGAAGTTTTAATGGCACATCTCAGATACCATGTCACGACTGTATATTATTCTGTTAAAAATAGCACCACATTAAAAAAATAGCCCCCAATATGATAGCTATACCAGAATTAAAAAAGAAGGTCACTGACATTGAGTCCATGCTGACGCATAGTGACCTTTTTGGACAGGGAGAACTGTCCCCCAGCGGGCTTCTGACACGGTAACTGTGTAGGAACAGAAAGCCTGACCGGTGGTGGTTTTGAACTGCTGACTTTGTGATTAGTAGCTCAACTCCTAGCCACTATGCCATGCTAGTTCTAGATTATTCTAAAATAATTCATGATGATTTCTGAAATTTGTCTAATATCCACTAATATCAGTAGTTTCTTATTATTACTAATGTAAAAAATGACCACAAAGGTAGTATGATAAACCAACACACATGTGTTACTTACAGTTCTGGAAGTCAGAAGCTCTGCAATGGAAGTGTAAGCATCGTCACCTTTCTTTGGGAGGTGCAGGGAGAGAATTCCTGTTCCTGCCTTTTTCAGTTGCTAGAGCTCCGATAGCACAGTGATTAGCAGTTAGGCTGTGGTCCACCAGGTCGGCAGTTCAAAGCCACCAGTCACTCTGTGGGAGAAAGGGGTCTCTACTCCTAGAAGCAGTGACAGGCTCAGAAACTCACAGGGGCAGTTTGCTGTGAGTCAACATCGTTGGCACTGAGTTCTGACATGTTACCTGCCTCACTCACATCACTGTTTCCATGACAATGTGATTTGAATTTTTTTGGTCTCCCTCTTATAAAGAGTCTTCTGGTTGTAGTGGGCTTGCCAAAAGACATTCTCATCACAAGATCCATATGCACCTTAAAAAATCCCTTTTGACATAAAAGTGATGTAGTCACAGGTTTGAGGAGTCCCAATGCAGTCCAAACCAAGGTCATAAGTCAGATATTAGCCCATATGTATGAAACCAATCTATAAAGTGTCCTTCTGACTCACGAAGCATATGCAATGACACCAGGATAATCACAGGCCTGTGGGTGCAGAGTCTTGTGTATCCAGCGGCAGTAGAAGCATCCCGGCGCTGGCAGGGATCTCCCCATGACTCCTCATTTCCAGGGCTCAGGGTCCATCAGCAGTATCCATTGGCAGGAGACGCATCTCAGCGCTGGCAGGGATCTCCAAGTGACTTCTCCGGCCCCAGAGGTTTGGTTCCATTAGGCTAAGCCCATGTGGCTTCTTCTCCAGTGCCTCCATGCTCCAGGAATCAGGATCGATCAGCACGCTGTCATGTTATCTTGTCAGTAGGTCGTCTCTAAGGAACCAAGTCTCTGGTCTCTCATCTCCATGGGGGTATTACCAAGATTTCCTAGAATTCTCAGAGAAAGTTGTGCCCACACCGAGGTCTCATTGGTTGTCTCCAGACTGACAGGCTAGACTCCACCCCTACACTCTTGGTCAAATTGACAGCAGAGTATGTGACTGCCACACTGTCTCATGAATGGAACAAAGCAAACCTACTCCCCAAAGGGATTTTTAACTGTAACATAGAGGTCAGGATTGACAACACCTATTTGAGGAGGCATACCATTTAATTAATTTCATATATATAAGTATAATTTGGGGAGAATGCCTGTGAAGGAAAAACCAAGCAGCCAGACCGAGGAACCTGGGAAAGTCATCAGACTATAATGCAGCTATACCTCCATTGATGGAATACAGAAGGTTCAACAGTAAAAGACTTGATTTGAAGGTGCAAAAAAAAGTATTATTCAAGATTGATGCGGAATCTTTCCAGACACAAGGAGTTGGCACGAGAGGAGTTCTGTTTCTCCAAAGAACGGATCAGCTGTAAAAGTCCTGATGCTTTCAGTTCTTGACTAGAAGCTGTGGAAGGAAAGCATGGTGTCAGCAAACATGTCACGATGAGTATCAAAGATATGGACACCTTGGCTCAATGGCTCTCGCTGCTGGCCCAGAGATGAGAAGTACATTTTCAGGATCAGTACATTTTTCTATGGAAAAAACTGTTTGGTTACCTTGAAGTACTCCTTGTAAAGAGAAAGTCCAAGTCTACTTGATTTTTTTACTTCATTCATTTATTTTTTTTTTAAATGTGAGTTGGGCTACCAACTGAAAGGTCAGCAGTTAGAAACCCCCGCCAGGTCTGAGAGAGAAAGAAGAGGCCCTTCTAGTCCTGTGAAGATCAACACCCTCTGAAACTCACAGGGGGCAATTCTACCCAGTAACAGAAGGTCACTGTGAGTCAGAATTTGACTCGGTGGCAGTGGAGTTGTTCTTTGTTTTCTGGCAACATAAAAAAAATTATCTCTGGATTATTTTTGCTTTTGTTTTATGTTATGCTGTACTTATAAATTTATGGTGTTGAATCTACTTGATGCGTTTTGACTTGGTATAGCTTAATTGATAGGCATCATCTTTTTTTTCTTTTTGTGGTAATATTCATCAGTTCAATGCTTTTCATATTCATATCCAGCTATCATTGTTTTCTTGATGAACAAGTCATTCTTTATAATTTTCTTGTGTTTCTTTCTGCTTAGAGTATAATCACTCCAGATAGTATAGTCATGATATTGTGTGTTAAAAATCCATTGAAATAGCACTCTTTGTAATTAAAGTTTTAATGTGGAATGTAACTTGTTCTTTCTGTTAATATCTTTACATTTTAAAGATCATGCTTAGGTATATCTGTCCCCCATTTGATTTAATTGAGTTTTTAAATTACATACACTTTTTCATGTTTTCAAACTCAAGTTATATTAAGAAAAACCCACTACAGTCCCTCTTGTTGCTGCCTACTCACAACAGGTGACCATTTTTAAACTAAATTTTACTTCTCTGTGTATTTCTTTTTGTAAAGCAATTTAAAAAATTTGTCACAAATACCAAGACCTCAAATAAGTGTGAATAACTATGACTCTCTTTATTCAGTATTAACATGTAAAGCCCTGGAAAATTAACTGATTTTCTCAAGAACATAAAATTGACTGAGTGTCATGTCACCAAGAAATCCCCGGTGTCTTATTTATCCAGTGCCTTTATAATAAAGTGTTACTGGTAAGTTTTATGTCCACTCAGGTGGGCCAGGATTCTCCCACAATATAAGCTAACACACTGTGGTCAATTCCATGATGGGATCTTCTGTGAAGAAGCAAGCAGTTTGGGGAAGGAAAGGGTAGAATAACACTTCCACAGTATGATCACGACCTTCCTACAATTGAGGGAGAGTTCATTGTGGGCATGGCCTACTCTTGGTATAGATGATATTGTGAAGACACCAGCTCACTTCTGTTGGGTCTCTATCCTGCATCTGGCTTATCAAGTTTCTGTTATAACTCCTGTAGATCCCCAGAGCCATCATCCGACTGCCAACCTTGGGTTCATTCAGTTCTGCCTCCGTCAACCTGTGGTCTCCCATCTTGTTCATCAGCTCCAGCAGCTCCATGAGTCAGCAGGAGCCTCCAGCTTGTGTCAGACCCATAGACTTGAACAGGACCAGATCGATGCACTTCTACCACTGTGTAAACTATTTCTTAGTATACATCTCTTTTTATATACATACACACTTCAGTGTCAATGGTTTTGCTTCTCTAGAGAACCCAGTCTAACACATAGGAATTTATTTTCCTAACAGTTTAGGAAGCGAGATATCTAAATTCAGGGTGCAAGTTCTTGGGGTTCAAACTTTCTCTCTATATTGGCCCTGGAGAAAGTTTCCTGTCTCCCCTGAGTTTCTGCTCCTGAGCAATCTTCGTTTGACTTGGCATCTCTCCCACTCAGCCCACCCACTGATTTCCTTGCTTTTTTAATCCCTGATATCTCAAAAGAGATTGATTTAAGACAGACCTACATTCTTTCATCCACATTAACATAACAAAGAAAAATAACTTCCTAAATGAATGATAACCACAGTCATACAGGTTAAGAATTACAACACATATTTTTGAGGGATTAAATGAACACTTTATTTTATAAGGATCAGCACAAGACTGGTTC
>PVJH01017597.1:0-47309 GCA_004026705.1 Nesogale talazaci | reverse complement strand
TGTTACCAGCTTAGAGAGAGCAAGGTTCAGATGGCTTGGAGTTTTGAACATGTTTATATTTGTTCAGATAAAATGGGTATGTAGAGAGTTTTCTTTCCTTACTTCTGTCTGAATAATCACCATGTCTGGGCACATTGATTCAGAGTAGGGCTCCCTGATGATTTTTGTGGGACTTCAAAGCAACTTATGATTTTAAGAAGTTCTTCCAAAAGTATCATCTAATTTGAAAGAAGAGACCATCACTACAATGCCTAGCTTGTAAAGCAAATGTGGTATTGGAATGTCTAGGTTCACTGTCTTCCTCAGGTCAGAAGACACAGAGAGACTGCCTAGGATCCTGTGTTCCTAGAAGGCGGAGAAGGAAGAATTCCTTGGGGTTTAGAATCTTTTTACTCATTGTCAGTCCAGAGAACTCCCCCGAAGCCAGCACAGAAGTTATCCAGACGTGCCCCAGGGCCTTTACAAAGCAAATAGAGTCCGCTATCAAACAACAAAAGTTGACTTGTGTGGGTCAGATTTTTCACCCCTGCTGCTGCTGGGGTGAGCTTAGCCTTGTGAGTCTCCGCTTAAAAAGCCATGTGATGCTAATCACCTGACATGGGCAGCACTTACTCAGATACTCAGAACGCTTGTGCGCACTGCCCTGGTAGCAGGGGAAACTGGAAAAGCAAACCCATTGCCATCGAGTGGATTCCAGCTCATAGCAACTTTGTGGGTAGAACTGCCCTGGGGTTTCCCAAGACAGTGAGTCTTTACAGAACGCCTCATCTTCTCTCGAGGAGCAGCTAGTGGTTTCAAACTGTTGACCTTGCAGTTAGTAGCGAAACATGTAAACACTATCCCACCAGGGCTCCTAGCAAGGGGAAAGAGAGTTCAGTCTAAGTTGGCCCTCTTAGTTCAAGCCAATGTTGTCCTAGGGTTGAAGATAAATTATACTCAATTTTTTTTTCCAATTCCCCAAATTGTATTGAGGTGTTGGGGAGAAACAACCAACATATACATTCCTCATTTTCTTCCCAGTTGGCTTTTTATCCACATGTGATTGGCTGTTCTCTGGCTTTGACTGAACTCCAAGTAGCCTTGGCAGCCTCCCCCCACCCCCACCCCATCTTCTTCATTGCTGCCTGGCAGTGTTTGATGTCTCCCTGGACAGAGCCCGCCTTTGAGCTCACACGTGTGAGCAGTAATTGCGATTGGCATCATCTTCCTGTTTCCTACTATTCAGGCTCTTCCGTTACTTTATTTTACTTCCACCTCTCTTGACTCCCTTGTGGGAAGATCGATTCTTGCCCCTCCTCATGCCAAGACTCGTTAGTTTGCAGCTGGTCGACATCCTAATTTCTGCCCAAATGAGGGGCTTTGCCTGTACTCAAATTTTTGAGTGCTCCAGGGGTTGGCATCCCCTAACCCTAGTTGTTCAAGAGTCAACTATATTTGACTTCGTCCAGACACAAAATGTTCAGATTCCTCTTCCAACAGAGAGCAGAAGATGTCTGAGCAAAGAAGGAGCAACCTTTAAACTGAAGATGTCCACCCCATGCAAAGCTCATACCATTACCAGACTCAGAAGGGACACTGTGACTGCCTACTTTAATCTCCGCAGAGCACAGTCATTTCATAAATAATGCTTGCTGTATTCCAGATGCTGTTATAGGTTTGGGGGAGTAGTGAGCAGGTTATACTAGCCCAAGAGAATCAGTGCTTTATCCAAGGTCCCAGAGCTATGCCACTTAAGCTCCAGAGGTCACTGATTTCACCTCAAAGACCAAACTTTGCCCTGCAGGTCAATGTGTCAGTTGTTTTTTGTAGTGTAAAAATTTACTGATAAGATAAAACCATTTCCTCCATGTTACTCGTTGCTCTTCCTCTTCTGATTATTGTTGACATATAGAGCCAGACCAGACGCTGCGCTTTGTAAGCATGAACTACTGACATGAAATATCTTTTGTTTTATTTCAGGGTTAACTTCCATTTCAGCTAATCATGGGAGAGATTAAAGTCTCTCCTGATTATAACTGGTTTAGAAGCACAGTTCCCCTCAAAAAGGTACGTTGGGTTTCATGGCAACTCTTGTTTGCCAACTCTTGTTTTTGTGTGTGGTTGCCATGTTCAGCCTTCGTAGTTTTTGAGAGTGAAGTCGTTGCCCAGGACCAGACTTCTGGGGTGCAGAGTGGGAAGTGCACCTCTGCCTTCTCAAGTACCGTCAGCTTTTGAGTCTCATTAAAGATTCTCCACCGGTGTAATTTGAGTTCCTACGGGCGTGGATGTGTACTGCTGTGTGGTTTAGTGGGAGGCTGACAGCAACAGCAGTCTCCTTCTGTTACGATGCACAGATTCAAGGTTGGCAGTGGGTGATGTTGTACAGTCATCTTCCAGAAGCTGTATTTGCCTGTCCTGTCCATAACCCTAAACACTTGAATTTGACTATTGACTCCAAGACCCCATTCACTCCCAAATGTTATAGGGTTGCACTACACGAAGGCTGGTTAAGCAACAAGGCAAAATCTTGGTGAGTTTGCCTACCCTTACAGAAATACTAAGAGTATTCTGATCTGAATAATCATTCCCATGAGCCCCGGTGGCATAAGTGGTTGAGTGCGGGACTGCAGGTTGGCGGTTCAAATCCAGTGGTAGCTCTCAGGAGCTGCGCTGGGTAGCGCCCACGACCACCACCAGAGGCAATGTTGCCCCCCCCCCCCAAATAAAATAAAGCTCTTTCTTAAAAAAAAAAAATCATCCCCCAAAAGAAAGCCCCTCACCCAGATGGATTGAACCGTGGCTGCAACACTGGGCTCAACGTGACAGTTGTTAGGATGGCACAGGAGCGGGCAGTGTTTGTTTGTTTGTTTGTTTTTGGGGGGGCATAGTGTTCTGTTGTATACAGGGTTACTATACCAGCACACCTAACAACAGCAACAACAACAACATAATTTTAAGATCCTCAAAAAAAAAAAAAATATCCTCTATGCCTCTGCTGTGATCATTTTGTCAGGATAGACTAGCTGTGGAAATAACACCAAAGTTTGCATTAATAACAAAATTAATTTCCACCTTAACAAATCCAGAGAGTAGCTCCAAAAACCTGACTCTGTTGTAGGAACTCCCTGGGTATCTCACTGAATTCTTGTAACAGTTTAGCAAGGTTTGTAGTGGTGAGGTCATGTCACAGGAAAAATGGCGGGTATGCATAATGATGAATTAATGGGTTTAACTTACTGTTTTCTTTGGCTGCCTCTCAGTGCTGTTTGAAATTCTACATTAACTGCTTGAATATTTGCCAGTGCAAATGCTCATATGGAGCCTACTTTTTTTAATTTGATATTTATTTACATTTAATATTTATTTAGTTTTAATCATTTTATTGGGGGATCATACAACTCTTACATAATACATACATCATCCATTATATCAATTATATTTGTACATTTGTTGCCATCATCATTCTCAAAACATTTTCTTCCTACTTGTGTCCTTGGTCTCAGCTCCTCATTTTTTTCTCACCCTCCCTCCCTCACAAATCCTTGATAAGTTATAGATTATTATTTTCTAGAGCCTACTTTTTCATATATACAAATCCAAGGTATTGCAGAGTGTAGCTTCAACACTTTTAACCTAGTGTCAAAGCGAGACTCAATGGGTCTGTTTACCAAAGGCCCTTTCTTCATGACCACTGACCCTGCTCAAAGTATGCCTCTCATGTTCTTAGCCCGGTGCTAACCTCCAGTGGGCGATTCCACTCCCTGGGGGCACTGGGTCAACCTGGAGGGTTGCAAAAAGGTCACAACCCTTTCTCCTGGATTATGGTCAATAGTACAATAAGTTCTCCTTTTTCTTTTTTCTATAAAGGGGGCAGTAGGCCAAATAAGTTTGGGAATATATGTTCTACCCTATCCCCCTTCCATTAGAATGCTTCCATTGTGAATGCCTCCGCATGGACTCATGCCCTCAGCAAGTGACCCATAGGACCCTAGATAAAACAAGCTATCTAAAGATTCTTAGGAATTTTTTGTTTGTTTGTTTTGTTTTTGTAGCATCACTGCCCTGGTGGGAGTAGGAAGCCCAGCCTTGCTCCTGATTCTTAGGAATTTGATGAGTGTATTGTTAGTCATAATAAGTTTGTTTGAAAATGTGTGGTGGTGGTTAGTTGCCTAGAATTAGTTCTAACCCACAGCAACCCTATGTACAACACAGCAAGCTACCACCCCATCCTGTACCAGCCTTACAATTGTTCTTCATGTGTGAGTCCATTGTTGCATCCACTGTACATTTCATCTCATCGAACGTGTTCCTCTTTTTTCACAGTTCCTTGATTTAGCAGCATGAAGTCCTTTTCTAGGGACTGGTCTCTCCTGATAACATGTCCAAAGTACGTGAGATTTGTGGTAGTAGATTCTAAAATGTCAAACATAAACAATCAGTGTCTGCTAAAGATGACAAGATAGCCACCCTTGTGACGTTGAGAACCTTGAAGAGGAAAGGCTGTAATGACGCAGTGCTTAGTCAGTGGGCTGCTAGCCACAAGGTCTGCAATTCCCAGCCACCAGCCACTCTGTCAGAAGGGGGAGGCTTCGCACTCGTGTAAAGAGTGGCAGCCTTTGAAACCCACTGGCACAGTGTTGCCCTTCCTGGCAGGGCTGCTGTAAGTTGGAATCTGCGGGGCGGCAGTAAGTTGGAGGGCTTTGTTTGGTTTTATTATACTTAGGGCACACCGCTTTTGTTCCTTTTCTCCCAAACTGGGATGTTGAAAATATTTCCTAGAATATTTCAAGGCTCTATCACATTTTGGATCATATAGTAAAAGTAATTACAAGAATAAAAAGTATTAAAAGCCACTTAGAGCTTACCATCAGAGCAGAGGAAAACATTGGAAAGTGAAAATGTGTGTAGCAACACACACAAGCACACACGCACACACACGAATGTGAGATGATGTTGTCACCACTGCTGGCCTGGGGAAGTCTGGCCGGGGATTGCTAGTCCCCTCTGGACTTTGCCACGGCCCATTTGCCTATCCCAGTGATGCCATTGACCTGAAGAGTTTACAGAACTGCCAGCTGGGGTCTCTAAGAAGGAAAGAACCTGGAGACCTTGAATTTTGTAAACATAAAAATCGATTTGCATTAGCAAATGTTTAAGTAGTTAATGCACTTTCTCAAGTACTATGAACAGGCAGCAAAAGAAAATAACTCATATCATCCTCTAGTGAATAATCCTAATACCTGGCACATACTGAACATTTAGTCTCGGGGCCAGGCTCTGCTCATCTTTTTCTCCTTTAGGACAAGAACCACTAAATCAGGACAGTTCTTGAAAACCTTCCTCTCACCTTCCCCCCAAAAGCCAGTTGCTCCCTGTGTCTACCCTCCCCAACAACCCAACCCCCTCCACAGAATAGTCTGATGTATTCTCCTGGGACAGTTACACCTACACCTATCTCATTCCTCCTCTGTAGCAGAAGACTCCCCCTGAGAGCCTTGGTCAAGGTCAGGTTCCAGAAGCTCCTCTGAGCTTGTGCCGTCTTTACCCAGTGAGCCTCAAGCCTTGTCTCCCTCACCTCCTCTGTTTATCCTTGCTACCCAGTTGGTGTGATGCAAACTGCAAGGCCAGCAGTTTGAAACCACCAGCTGCTCCTCGGGAGGAACATGGGGCTTTCTACTCCTGCACTTACAGTCTCAGAAACCTGCAGGGGCAGTTCTACCCTGTCCTATGGCCTTGTTTTGAGTGGGCATCGACTTGATGGCAGTGAGACTGTGCTAATTCTGGCTTGTGCTATGGGCCCCAGTGGAGGGTGAGTATAGACTACACTACCTCTACACACACACAGAAAAAATAAGATGCCATATATGAAATTTACTGTTTGATGACAGTCAAAATACACTTCATTCTATTATTGTGTGTGAAAAGGAAGGTTAAAAACCAGTAGAATAACCATCTAGCTCAGAAGCAATAAAGCCCACATGGACGAAGAACACCAGCTTGTGGGACCAGGAGATGTCAAAGGGATCAGTTATCAGGCTTCAAAAACTTAAAAGTATGACATTGCATACTCACTTTCCTGATATGATGACTGACGACAAATGTGTGCAGAAGCAAATGTGGTGAAGAAAGCTGATGGTGCCCAGCTATCAAAGGATAGAGTGCCTGAGCCCCGGTGGCATAGTGGTTGAATGCGGGACTGCGGCCCACAGGGTTGGCAGTTCAAATCCAGCAGCAGTTCTCCAGGAGCAAGACTGGGCCTCCCACTCCCACCATAGGGCAGTGATGCCAAAAAAAAAAAAAAAAAAGAAGAAGAAGAAGATATAGTGTCTGGTGTCAAAGACTTGATTAAACAAGCAGCCATCCAGTTCAGAAGCAACAAAACCCACATGGAAGAAGCACACCAGCCTGTGTGACCACAAGGTGTTGAAGGGATCCGGTGTCGGGCATCAAAGAACTAAAATTATATCACTGTAAATGAGGGGGGTACAGATTGGGTGCCCAAAGCCCATCAATAGGTGAACAACATCCTGATACAGAGGGGTTGCAGGGAGGAGATGAGCCACTTAGGGTGCGTGTAGTAACAACAAAATTTGCAACTTTCCTCTGGTTCTGAAGTGCTTCCTCCCACCCGCCAGCATGATCCCAATTCTACCAGACAAATCCAGCTAGACAAGGGGATGTACACTGGAGTCAGAAATATGGGGAATTTAGGATAGAGGTTCCCTCAGGACTAGTGGTGGGAGTGGTGATACTGGGAGGGTGGAAGGATGGTGTAATAGAAAGGGGGAACCAATTTCAGGGATCTACATTTAACCTCCTTTCTGGGCACAGAACAGGAACAGGGAAGTGAGTGAAGGGACACATTGGACAGTGTATGGTATGAGAAAGTAATAACAATTTGTAAATTATTAAGGGTTCATGGGGGGGGGAAGGGAAATGTGGGGAGCTGGTACTGAGTCCCTAAGTGGAGGGAGGATGTTTTGAGAGTGATGATGGCAACAGTGTGCAAATGTGGTCTGCATACAATTGATGTATGTATATATCATGAGAGGAGTTGTATTCGCCCCCAATAATATGATTCATTTAAAAAAAGGGGGGGGGGAAGGGGAAAGAGGAGCTTATACTACAGGCTCAAGTGGAAAATATTTGGAAATGAAGATGGCAACATGTGTACAAATATCCTTGATGCAAATGATGTATTGAATGTTTTAAGAGCTGTAAGAATACCCAATAAAATCATTGAAAAAAAAAAAAAACAGTAGAAAAGGAAACTCTTTGGAAATAGCAGCCTTATAAAATAGAGAACTGGGCTGAGCCCCGGTGGCGTAGTGGTTGTGCGCGGGACTGCGGCCCACTGGGATGGAGGTTTGATTTCAGCTCCACAGAGCAAAGGCTGGGCCTCCTACTCCCACCACCTGAGGGCAGTGATGCCCTAAAAACCAAAAAAAAAAAAAAAAAAAAAATAGAGGAGAACTGGCTTATCAGTTTTCCAAGATGATGAATCCATAAGGAAGTAGACTGCCATGTCTTTCTCCCTCAGAACTACCGCTGAATCAAACTGCTGACCTTTTTAAAGTCATATTTTATTGGGGACTCTTACAGCTCTTATAACATTCCATGCATCAATTGTATCAAGCATATTTTTACAAACCGCTGACCTTTGGTTAGCCGGGGAGCTCTTTAACCATGTTTGAGGCTCCTTAGAGTCTATGAAACAGTTCATGATGGATTGATATTAAGGAAAGGAAAGGAGACCAAAGGCTTTTAGAGACATGCTAACTTAGAGCCTTGTGTTCAAGTTCTCAATACCTAGGTTACCTTGTGACAAAGAAGATAGCAATGTTAAAATGTCCATGAGATTATAATGTAAATTAACAGTGTAATAACCAAACATGTAAGGTTTTCATTTTTTTTTCTCTTTATGATTTCCCCCCAGATTATTGTAGATGATGACGACAGTAAGATATGGTCACTCTATGATGCAGGCCCCAGAAGTATCCGGTGTCCTCTCATATTTCTGCCCCCTGTGAGTGGAACGGCAGATGTGTTTTTCCGACAGATCTTGGCTTTGACTGGATGGGGGTACCGGGTGATAGCTGTAAGTATGATGGTCTCCACTTTATTTTTTTGGGGGGGGGGGGACATCACTGCCCGCTGGTGGGAGTAGGAGGCCCAGCCTTGCTCCTGGAGAGCTGCTGCTGGATTTAAACTGCCAACCCAGTGGCCTGCAGTCCCGCACACAACCATTACGCCACCGGGACCCAGCCTTGGACCCCACTTAAAAATGCAGCTCCACGTAATGTGGTCGAGGGTTGCTGTGTTTGCTTGTGTGGTTGTGTTATGTGGATAACCTCTTCTGTATCTGATCAGCTCTGGTAATGGGCATGGCCTTTATTGAGGTATGATTGTGTTTCCTACTTTGAAGTATGAAATGAAACCTCTGAAATATGCATTTGATTATATTTTTGTTTGGTTTTGGTGAAGGTTGACACAGCAGTTGAAATTTTCATCCAGCAGTTTCTACACATTATTCAGTGACACAGGTTCTGTTCTTCACCCAGCATAGACCTCATTTGTTCCATTTTGAATGAAACCTTTTGAAGGAAGGTGGTTCATAGAAACAGACACACAAAGGGACAGATCTTTACTGAGCCAGCTTCTCTGTGCCTTACTGCCCATGTTTCCTCTCACAATTCAGAAGGGGCAGGGCTCCTTTATAGATTGGGAAGCCAGGATCCAGGTCAGTTTAGTGAAGCCATGGGTCCTCCAGTGGTGGTGAGAAGAGCTGAACTTTGTCTCAGACTCTGATCTGTGTTTCTACTCCTCCCGTTATTGCATGGCTGCTTCTGGGGGAGCTGGTCACAGCACGACAAACAGTGGAGGAGCTTCAGACTCACGTTAAAGCTGGCCTTACTGTAAATCTATGATACTTGAGATGAGATTCATTCATTAGCATATCCTTAGTAGTTGGTAAAGAAGGTTTTTGCGTCTAATAATTTATTTTAAAGGTGGGTTTTATCTAAAGCTGGCTTTCCACTGGTCTTCCTTGATCTCCTCTAGGAAAAAGATATGGGTGGAAAAGGCACTGTTGTTTGTGACTGGTTTTTCGTTTTATTGCGTTCCTGCCAGCATAAACAATCAAGGTTGGTCTCCCAAGTGCTCAGGGAGGGAGAGCGACTCTTTTCCGTGCTTTTTTCTGGACCGCAGGGTATTAAAATGTGGACGGCATTCCTGATGTGAGTAATGCTGATAAGCACTTTACTTCCTGTCTAAAGGACAGGGATGTGGGTCAGATCGCTGAGCACGCAGGTGGCTTTGCCGCCACCTGGAGCTACCTCCACACACCCAGTTCCTCTCTCCCCTGATAGCTCTTTCCTTCCATGAGAACCCGATTTGCACCACCTGCTGCTGCCTTCTCATTGGGTCTCTTCTTTGCTGGGTAAATATCTCCAGCACCTTTGTCCATTCCTCCTGTGATGTGTTTGAATCGGCAGCATCTTCCTTCCTTGTGCTAGCTTTTCAGTCACCACTATCCCAGTGCAACAAGTTCCCCAAGGAGAGCAGGCTAGTCCCCTCCCCCATTCTACCCCTCTGTAATCTGTGAGTCATGACAGTGCCCTTTCTGGTGGCCACTACTGGTCACCTGGGGTCAGGGACCTCGAGAAGTCCCCCAGCATCTGCCTTCTCCACTTGAAGGCTATAGATTGACTGCCAGCATGTTTATCTTGCAGGTCATGAGGACCTTCTAGCTGGCTATTTTTTCTTTGCCATTAATCTCCTCGCTGTGGGTGTTTCTTATTTTATTAGCTCAATCGTGAATCAAGGAAAGGCCAACAGTACCTTTAAAATGGCTTTGTCCTTAAGAGTTGATGGGGTTCAAATCCAGCAGTGGCTCTCTCTCCAGGAGCAAGGCTGGGTAGCTCCCACGACCACCAGAGGGCAGTGATGCCCCCAAAAAAACAAAAACAAAAAAAGAGTTGATGAGAAGAATCAACCTTATAAAAATGTTATGAGAAAAAAAAATGTTATGAGATATTTAGATAATTGTTAGTATTATCAGTTAAAATGAATGGGGCTTTTTTAATTAAAATTTTTATTGAGGGGTTGAGCCCCGGTGGCGTAGTGGTTGTGTGCGGGACTGCGGTCTACTGGGATGGAGGTTCAATTCCAGCTCCACGGAGCAAAGGCTGGGCTTCCTACTCCCACCACCAGAGGGCAGTGATGCCAAAACAAACAAACAAAATTTTTATTGAGATCATTATAGATTCATATGCAGCTATAAGAGGTAGTACAGAGAAACCCCTGGTATACCCTTTCAATATCCCTATTGCTACTATTTTGCAGAACTATAGTGGTTTAGGAAACCCTGATGGCATCGTGTTTGTGACAAGTCAGTTTGCGATCTGCAAGCTCTGTAGTTTGAAACCTCAGACTTCCTCAGGATAAAGGTGGGGTTTTCTACTCCCATCTGGGAAAGGGTTCCAGGCTTCGAAAACCACAGTGGCAGTTCTGTGCTGTCCTGTAGAATTGCTATGAGTTGCCATCGACTCAATGGCAGTGGGATATTTGTTTATTTTAGTTTTATAGTGGTTTAGGCATTCAGTGAAGGAGCCCTGGTGGCACAGTAGTTAAAGAATTAGATTGCTTACTGAAAGGTTGCTAGTTTGAACCTACCAGCACAACACAGATATGGCAGTCTGGTCCCATAAAAATTGGCAGCCTTTGGGCTGAGCCCCGGTGGCGTAGTGGTTGTGTGCGGGACTGCGGCCCACTGGGGATGGAGGTTCAATTCCAGCAGTGGGGTTGGGCCTCCTACTCCCACCACTGGAGAGCAGTGATGCCCCCCCCCAAAAAAATTCCTGTGCCCCCCCCCCCAAAAAAAAAATTCCTGCCATACTAAATAAAAGATGTTATCCTATGTGATTCTTTAAAAAAAAAAATTGGCAGCCTTTGTTGGCTTGAAGATAAGCAAGCGGCCATCTAGCTGAGAAGCACAAAGTCCACGTGGAAGAAGCACACTAGCCTGTGTGATCACGAGGTGTTGAATGAGATCAGGTATCAGGCATCAAAGAACAAAAAAATCATATTGTAAATGAGGGGGGAATGCAGAGTGGGGATCCAAAGCCCATCTGTAGGCAACTGGACATCGCCTTACAGAAGGCTTGCGAGGAGGAAATGAACCAGTCTGCGTGTGGCAATGAAGAAACATACAACTTTCCTCTAGCTCTTTAGTGCTTCCTCTCCCTTTCCTGCCCCCCCCCCCCCCGTCATGATCCCAATTTTACCTTCCAAATCGGGCTAGACCAGAACATGTACACTGGTACAGATAGGAACTGGAAACATGGGGAATCCAGGACAGATGATCCCTTTAGGACCAGTGGTGAGAGTGGCAATATCGGGAGGATGGAGGGAAGGTTAGAAAGGTGGAACCGATTACAAGGATCTACATAACCCCTACCCTGGGTGGCAGACAACAGAAAAGTGGGTGAAGGAAGACACCAGACAGTGTAAGATATGACAAAATAATAATAATTTATAAGTTATTAAGGGTTTGTGAGGGAGGGGAAAAAATGAGCTGAGAATAGCAAGGGCTCAAGTAGAAAGAAAACGTTTTGAGAATGATGACAACAACTGTGCTTGACACAATGGATGGGTGTATGGATTGTGATTAAAAGTTGTATGAGCCCCCAATAAACTGCTTAAAAAAATAAAGAGATTGACAGTCTTTGTCCTATTGGGTTGCTATGAGTCTGAATGGACTTGACAGCAATATTACTATTTTGGTTTTATAGTACAGTGAAACCTGTGAGAGTCAATACTTAAAACTGAAGGGCTTGCCTTGTTTAAATGGGTATCATTAGTTATCTGCCATTGACTAGGTACAGACATTACTTCTCACTCTTGTTTTGTTTGTTTGTTTGTTTGTTTTGTGGGCATCACTGCCCCCCTGGTGGGAGTGGGAGACCCAGCCTTGCTCCTGGAGAGCTGCTGCTGGATTTGAACCGCCAGCCCTGTGGGCCACAGTCCCGCACACAACCAGTACGCCACTGGGGCTCAGCCCACTTCTCACTCTTTCAGTGCAAAATATTTGCGTTTTTCCCACTTTGACAGGTTTCAGCCAACTTTCTCTGGTACAAAAATACAATCCAGGATATTGACATTGATACAATCCATTAGTTCAGGGTGCTTCAGCTCTATGTGTACCACTGTGTGTGTGTGTTAAGTTCTGTGCAGTCTTACACCTGTATAAAGCACAGGTATTTTTAAATTAAAGGCTTCATAAAAATATCAGTCCTTTTCTTTTAGGTTGTCATCTGATTCATAGTCTCAAATTTCCTCATCCTTTCCCAGAAAGATAGAAAAAAATGCTATCTTAATAGTATAGTACTCAGAGTAAAGGGCCTCGGTGGCTTCCCTAATAATTAGAATGAGGCAGAAGTCAGAAATGCCTCCCCACTTTCCCCTTCTTTACCTATTCTGGCACCATCTTTTTTCCTCCTTCTCTGCTTTTCTGCTGGGTTTGATCACTTGTTACAGTGCTACACAGCACTCACCAGGCTTATTGGGGTAGTTAACAACTTATCCTAAGCAAGGAAGGCTACAGTCATTGATCCTCAGCCAGAAATCAGGCATCTTTCCGGGCCTCGGCCTACATAGTTTCTTGTTCTCTGCCTTTGTGAGCCACAAAGCCCACCCACTGCTCCGCCTCATAGGCTCAGCATTGCTTTTCAGTTCTGTCTCATGGGCTCTTTGCCATAGAGCAGGGGGGCTCGCACATTTTCAGCATGCAAGCTACTTATAAAATGATCATGTCAAGATGATCTACTAACTACAAAAATGCAAAACATCTAATTTAATTTATTTATTATATTTATTCATAAATGCATTTGAGAATTCTTTACATGTACAAAGTATGTTTATGTACCTTGCATAACCGCATAAATTCATCTTGCACAACACAATTAACTATGTACACTTTTTGTCATGACCTGCGTTTACACTGATGACTTGCACTAAATGGAATGAGCCAGGGATGCATAGTCTGGACAGTAGCTGCTGACAGCCAGCCTCAAGCACACTCCCAAATGATCAGCAATCACGGTGGAACAGTACTTACACTTAATGATCTTTCTGTGGGAAAAGGCTGACTCACATTAATAAGTAGAGCCGAATAATGCAGTCAAGGAGGTAGCACAATTTCTCATGTTGGGTACTTTCCCTTTGCAAGTAAGTTTTAGAATAGTATATGCACTTTGAACTTCAGCTGAATGTTGGGTTGTAGTGTCAAAATCTCTCATTCCATAGGAAAGTGATACGTTTTGTCTTCTTATTTGGTTCAGCTCCCCTATTCATTTTAATACCCTTTCTGAGGTTTAAAAGAAAAAAGCCAAGGTCTAAAAATTGGCGATAATTTAGCTTGTCAGTTTTGTTGCACTTGGCGCAGTTGTTTGCACATGCGTTTGACATCGAAGATTGCATTGGCTGTGCTGTATTCAATTAAGTGACGGGATTGATGATAGGCTTACATTTATTTATTTATTTATTTTTAATATTTTCCAATGATTTTATTGGGGACTCTTAACAGCTCTTATAACATTCAGTATATCATTTGTATCAAATATATTTGTACACATATTGCCATATTCATTTCCAAATAGTTTCCACTTGAGCCCTTGGTCCACCCCCTTTTTTTAAGAATCATTTTATTGGGGGCTCATACAACTCCCAGCATGATTCATACATGCATCAATTGTATGCAGGACACATTTGCACACTTGTTGCCATCAACTTAATGCCATGTGATTTACGCACACTACATTTGCGATTGACTAGTCGATCGTGAGTGACTTATTGAGTCCCCTGCCCTAGCTTCTTGGGCCTCTGGTCTTGAACTCAAAGATCTTGAATGCTTTATTCCACACTTGAATATGGTCCTGGGATTCTCCTTGTTTCTGAGGACATGGCACATCCTTATAGCCAGGACAGTGAAAACTGAATCTAACGAATTGCTCCACCCAATGGCTGTATTACACAGACATGGACAGAAGAACCATATTAAGAAATTTCACTACCACAGTAGTGTATTACATCAAGTCCACAATTAGCTCTGAATTTTCATGATGATATTTATTATGAATCTGTCAAGACAAAATGGATCTAAATGCTTAAAATAAGCCTGTTTTATATTGAAGGTGTGTGTGTGGGGTGTCTTTAGTGATAAGCCTGCATCTCTTAGAAATGGACTATTGATAGTATTTTTGTTATCATTATCAAGGTTGATAGGTTACTTAAGTCAAGTACCATGTTTTGTTTTTGACACAAATAACAGCATAAGAAATCAGGTAGAATGACAACATCAGTTAAAAGATGTGAACCAAATATACTTCCTGAAGAGATGTACTACTAAAAAGATATGGAAGTCTCCTTAAAACATTTCTCTTGGGCTGAGCCCCAGTGGCGTAGTGGTTGTGCGCGGGACTGCGGCCCACGGGGATGGAGGTTCAATTCCAGCAGTGGGGCTGGGCCTCCTACTCCCACCACCGGAGAGCAGTGATGCCCCCCCCCCAAAAAAAAAAAAAGTTTCTCTCCCAGTTCTCCTGAGCATAATTTAGAAGGAAATTAGCCTTAAAAGAATTCAGTATTTTCTGACTAGGGTGAATTTTGTACCCCTAAATGACTCAGCTGTTTGGAAAGGCTATGGATATGAGTTGAAATTATCATCCATATAATATCACCACAGCAAGCATACTTAGCTATTCTTTTTTTTTAATTGATCTGATAGGTAAAATGAGTGATGACATTTAGAAAAAGGTGAGAGCTTATTTTCACATATTTTGAAAAAGGAGCAGAACTTGAACAAATGAGAAATGCGATTACTTGAGTCCTAAAATCATAAGATATTTTTGAGTTACATTGTACCTTTACTGTTAAAAAAACCAACAGATTGTTGTTATTATTCTAGTTACAATATCCAGTTTATTGGGACCATCTTGAATTCTGTGATGGATTCAGAAAACTTTTGGACCATCTACAATTAGATAAAGTGAGTACCCCGAAGCTGTTAGTTTATTAATTGTTTACTGTGTTTACGAATAGTTCACTAATTAGTTTACTAGTTGTTTGCTGTGATATTAATGCAGCACTTACATTGTAAAGCCTAATGCTTTCTTTTTCCATCACATCTTTATCGAAATATAATTCATTTATAATAAACCCTTTTTGAAGCATACACTTCAGTGGCTTTTGATGTATTCACAGGGTTGTGAAATTATCACTATAACCAATTTTAGGATATTTTCATCATCTCAAAAAGAAACCTTATGAGGCTGAGCCCCGGTGGCGTAGTGGTTGTGTGTGGGACTGTGGCCCACTGGCTTGGTGATTCAAATCCAGCAGCAGCACTCTAGGAGCAAGGCTGGGCCTCCCACTCCCACCAGAGAGCAGTGAAGCCCCTCCCCCCCCCCAAAAGAAACCTTATATCCATTAGCCATCATTCCCTATTGTCCCCATGCCCCCTAGCACTAGGCAACCACTATAATCTCTACTTTTTGTTTCTATAGTTTTTCTTATTCTTGACATTTCATCTAAATATTTTGGGGGGGGGCATCACTGCCCTCTGGTGGGAGTAGGAGGCCAAGCCTTGCTCCTGGAGAGCTGCTGCTGGATTTGAACTGCCAACCCAGTGGGCTACAGTCCTGCACACAACCACTAAGCCACCGGGGCTCAGCCCCTTCATCTAAATCTAATCATACATTCCATTTATATTAAATCTTGTGGACTTTTGTGACTGACTTGCTCTTGTTTAGTATAATGTCTCAAGTTTCATCTTTATGGCAGCCTTTGTCAGGACTTTAAGGAGCCCTGGTGACTTCGTCATTACAAATTTAGCTACTGGTTGTAAATTCAGCCATTCCAAGCCACGAGTCATTCTGTGGGAAAGACTGTAAAGATTTACAGCCTTAGAAACCCTACAAGAGGGCTGAGCCCCGGTGGCGTAGTGGTTGTGCGCGGGACTGCGGCCCACTGGGACGGAGGTTCAATTCCAGCAGTGGGGTTGGGCCTCCTACTCCCACCACCGGAGAGCAGTGATGTCCCAAAAAAACCAAACCCAAAAACAACAAAAAAAGGAAACCTACAAGAGTGGTTCTACTCTAACCTAAGGGTTTTGATGAGTCAGAATCAACTCAAAATGCAGCAAGTTTGGTTTCATTTTTTGGGGGATGGAAATAGCACATTTTGTTTGTTTATTCTTGAGTAACCTTTGTTTCTACTTTTTGGTTATTATGAATAATGCCATGAAAATCCATGTGCAATTGTTTGTGTGTACATGTTTTCATTTCTCTTAGAGTATGTATGTTTGAGCAAATTTTGGGGTCATTTTCTTAAATAGTTTTTTTTTTTTTGGAATCACTGCCCCTGTGGTCGTGGGCGCTACCCAGTGCCGCTCCTAGATTTGAACCGCCATGCCTGCAGGCTGCAGTCCTGCACTCAACCACTTATGCCACCAGGGCTCAGCCCAAATAGTTTTTTTTACTTTTAAAATTACTGGGTTTTATTTTTCTTAAGTAAGTTGGTGTAATTTTTATAATGTAATTTGTGAAAAAAAATTTCTGTAATTTGTATAGACTGTTGCATGTTTTCAAATAAAGTATTTACGCATTTCTAACTGCTAGTTTCCCAGTAGCTGAGCATTCGGCTGCTAACTGATAGGCAAGTGTTCCTGTAGACATTTCAGTCTGTTGGTTATTGACAATGGCTATTTTGTGGTTGATAACGATTTGTTTTGTTTTGTTTCTTTGATGACAATTTTTAAACTTTTTTATACCTACATTCCAGATAGGTCAATGTTTTAGGCTCTCACTGTGTTTGTTTATGATCAGGTTCATATTTTTGGGGCTTCCTTGGGAGGCTTTTTGGCTCAGAAGTTTGCAGAGCACACTCACAAGTCTCCCAGAGTACACTCGCTCGTCCTCTGCAATGCCTTCAGTGATACCTCCATCTTTAACCAGACATGGACTGCAAACAGGTGAGGAAGAACATCACCAGCCAAAATATTTAGTATGTTTTTTCAGTTAGATATGGAAAATGTTGACTTTGGAGGGATTGCTTGTTGGGCTGCAAGGTCATCAATTCTAAACCATTAGCCACTCTTCAGGAGAAAGACAGGGTTTTCTACTCCCATAAAGGATCACAGATTGGCCTGCCGTCGAGAGAGTAACTACGGGTTGGCACTGACTGCCTTACAGCGAGTTTGAGGGGCAAGGATGGGAGCAAGGGTGCCTCAGTGGTAAAGTGACCAAGACCAACTAGGAAGAAAGCCCTGGAGGTCAACTTTTTAAAACCAGCCGGGGAAAACCCTATGGATTGCAGAGGTCTTATCCACTGTGCTGGACCAGGCGATATACTTTCTGTTGTGTCTGGTGTGTCTGTTGTGCCAGGAGTTGGGAGCTAATAGACACAATGAGTACTCACAGCAGGGGGGGAAAGAGGGCTATTTCTGTCTTCTGCAGCTGCCTTGACTTTCATAGTGGGGAACAGTCTTCTAAAGGGTGTGTGTGTGTGTCTTTTTTTTCTTTTTAAATCATTTTATTGGGGGCTCATACAACTCTTAGCATAATCTATCCATGCATTTATTGTATGCAAAGCACATTTGTACCTTTGATGCCCTCATCATTCTCAAAATATTACAATTTTGTCTTGTCAAATGCTGTGTGGGGCTGAGCCCTGGTGGCGTAGTAGTTGTGTGCAGGACTGCAGCCCACAGGGTTGATGGTTCAAATCCAGCAGCAGCTCTCCAGGAGCAAGGCTGAACTTCCTACTCCCACCAGGGCAGTGATGCCACAAAAAACAACAATCACAAAAAAAACACAAAATACTGTGTGATGTCTCCCTTCGCCCATTCCCCATTGTCCACATCCCAATTACACTGTTTCCATTACTCTAAATTATCCTGTGTGTGTGTGTGTGTGTGTGGGCATCACCGCCTCTGGTGGTCGGGGGTGCTACCCAGCTGCCGCTGGATTTGAACCGCCAAGCCCACGGGTTTGCAGTTCCGCACTCAACTACTTACGCCACCGGGGCTCAGCCCCTAAATTATTTTTCAGTCTTGCTCAATACACTAGATATTTGTGCAGCTTCAGTGCACAAATCACTGAGATTGTGTTCTGTTGGTTCCACTCACAGTTAGTGGTGACTCACAATTACAGGAGGTATTGGGTTTTTCTCAATTTTTTCACCCTGCTCTACTGTAAATATCTTCATACAAATTAGTGTTTTCTTCTGTCCTTGGGTGATTTCTTTGAGAGATTTCCCAAATGGAAAGTGTGATATATTCAGCAGTTCTGCCCTTCCATTGCCTCATCCGCCTGCTCTTCAGATGGGAATGCTTTGTGGTGCAGTCTGTGGGCTCCCTGTTTACTCAGATTCCCACCACAGAGCTTATTATTTCAATTAGTTGGATAGATAGCCAAAACTTTAAAGATAGTGTAATGTGCATTTACTTCATTGATAGCAAGGATAAAAAAAGCCCAGTCAGAACCTCCCAGGACCGGTGGGAAGATAACAATAAAGGTCAGCAGGCAAACCTAGACTTATCTATGCTTTCTTGCAGTTTTTGCTAGTTGTTATTATTCTTTTAAAAATCATTATTCGTTTATATACATATTTTTCTCTTTATTATTTTCTCTTTTATTCACTTTTTAATTTTCTTTTTTTTCCTGGGAGGGGGGCATCACTGCCTCTGATGGTCGTGGGTGCTACCCAGTGCTGCTCCTCAAAGCAGCTGCTGGATTTGAACTGCCAAGCCCACGGATCACAGTCCCACACTCAACCACTTATGCCACCAGGGCTCAACCCTAATTTTCTTTTTGTATTGTATACATTATTGTTTTGTTTTGTTTGTTTTTGTTTTTGTGGCATCACTGCCCTGGTGGGAGTGGGAGGCCCAGTCTTTGCTCCTGGAGAGCTGCTGCTGGATTTGAACCACCAAGCCTGTGGGCCACAGTCCCCCACTCAACCACTATGCCACTGGGGCTTAGCCTGTATTGTATACATTACTGTTGATTTTCCCTACCTATATAGATAAGGGGAAAAAAAAAAGATAGGCATGGAAAGAAAGCTGGAGGAGAAAGCAATGGATGGGACTGAAAAACTTTGAGGGAGGAGAAAGTGGAGGAAGGGAGTGGTGAATAAATAGCGCTATAAACAGGGGAACAACAAGGGAATTAAAATCACCAATGAGGAGGACATAGAGATCCTGGAGGTGTTGGAATAACAGCATTGTAGCTGAGAGGAATTACTAAGAGGCAGAAGAAGGGTGATGGTGGGGCAGGAGGAAGGTAGAAGGAAACAGAGGAAAGATCTAGGAAGCAAAGCTATGGATAGAGTTATAAACATAGGTGTGCATTATATTAATATATTAATTCTTAAAAATAGAGGTATTGGCCTATGTACATATGGCAGTACATTGAGGAAGTAGACACACTTTGGACCTCTGATCATGTACTCCCGCAACAACAACCTAGCATTCTGTGATGGTCATTCTTCTGGAACAATCACTAAAGACAAAATGGGTGCATAAGCAAATGTGGCGATGAAAGCTGATGGTGCCCGGCTATCAAAAGATATAGTGTCTGGGGTCTTAAATACTTGAAGTTAAACAAGCAGCCATTAATAGAGAAGCAACAAGCCCACATGGAAGAAGCACACCAACCTATGTAATCATGAGGTGTTGATGAGATCAGGTAACAAGAAGAGCCTCCCCCCCCCCCCCAAAAAAAAAAAAAGCATATTTTTGAGAACGAGGAGGGTTAGAGCAGGACCCAAAACTCATCTGTGGACATTGGGACATCCCCTCACAGAAGGGTAGCAAGGAAGGGAAGAAGTATGGCACTGATGAAATACACAATACTCATCTGGTTCTGTTTCCTCACTCCCAAGATCATGACCCCAATCCTGCCTTTCACTGTGGGTTAGGTACAGGTACAGATAAGAGCTCATGACACTCAAAATCCAGGGCAGATTACCTCCGTCGCAGATTACCTCCGTCCCCTTCCCTAGGAGCAGAAACAGAAATGGCAATATCAGGAGGGTAGGGAGAAGGTGGGGAGAGATGAGGAGAAGGAACCGAAGGAAAAAGGAGACAGCAATTGGTATAAGATATGAAAATAATAATAATTTATAATTTATCAAGGAATCAAAAAAGAGAGAGGAAGAGGGAAGGTAAAAAGAGAAGCTGAAAAAAAAAGCTGATACCAAGGGCTCAAATAGAAAGTTAATGTTTAGAAAACAATGATGGCAACATATGTACAAGAATGCTTGACACAGTTAATGTATAGATCGCTACAAGAGCTGTAAGAGCCACCAATAAATGATCTTTAAGAATAAATAACAGGTTTATTCATAAAATAAATTATAAAAAGAAAAATAGCTCAGTGAGTAAGTATATTGTGGGGATTGGTATGATTTTCTCTCTCTCTCTCTCTTTTTTTTTTGGTTTGATTTTCAAACAGCATTTATTGTTAGCATTGTTTTCCTGGTCTCCACAGCACACATTAGATTACACGCTGCTATCTTTTTTTTGAATCCCCCTCCCCACACGCTACTATCTTTAAAGTGCTTCCTGATGTTACCTCAGAAGTTTCTTACTCAATATCACACAGCAAGTTCTTAGATAAATCAGCTACAAATGCATCCAGTCCAAATGAGCACTTATAACTCATTGATATTTCTGGTGACATTTTTGTTGATGTCAGAATATTCAGCCTGTCCCCTCCCCTCTCTTTGGATAGATTAGATAGATAGATAGCACGCATGTGCATGCATGTACTTAAAAAGTTACCTGAGACGTCATGAACTAGTCCTTACCAAAGAGACTCAATTTCCATCAAGTCTTTTCCACTAAGAATGCACATCAAAAGGCATGTTATAGCTTTAAAAAATAAATTTCATCTTTGTTATTTTGGAGAATATGCACAGTAGGATATACACCAATTTAGTGGATTCTGTATGTACAATAGTCAGCGACATCGATGATGCTTTTCAAGTTGTACAACCATTTTCACCTCCTTTTCCAAAATGTTCTTCCCTGTGATGTAAGTTCACTGCTTCTTAAGTTTCACATCTGTTCTTTCAAGTTGCTGTTGTCAATTGGATCCCAGATAGCCAAGTCTTTCAGAGGACACAATACTCAAAAAAATCCTTCTTTACTAGTTAAGTGCTTGGTTATAAGGCTGGTGATTTGAGCTACTCCCAGGGAGAAGAGTGTGACAATCCGCTTTTGTAAGATTACAGCCTTGCCAACCTTATCGGGCAGTTCTACTGAGTCCCATAGGGTCTCCATGAGTAGGAATTGGCTCAGCGGAGATTCAGATAATTTGCTTGCCCTTGAGCATGGCAGTGGGACAAGAGGAAAGTAAAAGGAAATGGAGGGAAGAACTAGGAGGCTAAGGGCATTTATAGAGGTCTAAATATAGGCATAGGGCTGAGCCCCGGTGGCGTAAGTGGTTGAGTGCAGGACTGCGGCCCATTGGCTTGGCGGTTCAAATCCAGCGGCGGCTCTCAGGAGCAGCACTGAGTAGCTCCCACAACCACCAGAGGGCAGTGATGCCCAAAAAATAAAAAAATGAATAGATTAAAATATAGGCATAGACATATGTAAATATATTTATATATTATGATGGGGAAATAGACCTATGTGTATATATTTAAGGTAGCAGATGGACATTGGGCCTCCACTAAAGTACTCCCTCAATGCAAGAACACTTTGTTTTATTAAATTGGCATTCCACGATTACCTTCCTGACAATCGCTGAAGACAAATGTATGTGTAAGTAAACATGGTAAAGAAAGCTGATAGTGCCAGCTATCAAAAGATACAGCATCTGGGGTCTTAAAGGCATGATGGTAAACAAGCAGCCTTCTAGCTCAGAAGCAATAAGCCACCATGGAAGAAGCACACCAGCCTGTGTGCCCACGAGGTGTCAAAGGGATCAGGTATCAGGCATCAAAGAACAAAAAAATAACACCATTGTGAATGAGGGGAAGTGCAGATTGGGGACCTGAAACCCATCTGTAAGCAATTGGACATCCCCTTACAGTAACGTGAGCAGACGCTCTGCTTTTGGTGGGACAGTCCCGATTTTAAATAATTTTTCCCATGTCCCGTGGTATTTTTTTTGTTTTTGTTTTGTTTTGGTTTTGTTTTTGGGGGGCATCACTGCCCTCTGGTGGTGGGAGTAAGAGGCCCAGCCTTGCTGCTGGATTTGAACCTCCAACCCAGTGGGCCGCAGTCCTGTGCACAACCACTACACCATCGGGGCTCAGCCCTGTCCTGTGGTATTTAAAAAAAAGTCCCCCCCAAAAAAAATTTAAAAAAAAATTTTGAAGTCCCAATTTTTGGAAAGAATGCATGACATGCTAGGGAATGATAGGAAAATGGGAAGGGAATATACCCCTTCAACTTGCCCCCCGCCCCCCTGTGTCAATGGTGTCCTGTTTTACCAGTGTTAAAATCTGGTCATTTTACAGAATGGTCATGGGGAGGAGATGAGCCTGTCAGCATGCAGTGTAGCAACGATGAAACATGCAACGTTCCTCTAGTTCTTAAATACTTCTTCCCCCTCCACCCCCCACTATCATGATCCCAATTCTACCTTACAAATCTGTCTAGACTAGAAGATGTACAATGGTACAGATAGGAACTGGAAACACAGATAATTCAGGACCAATGTTGAGAGTGGCTGATACTGGGAAGGTGGAGGGAAAGTGGGGTAGAAAGGGGGAACCAAGGGCTGAGTCCCGGTGGTTGAGTACAGGACTGCAGCCCACGGGCTTGGTGGTTCAAATCCAGTGGCGGCTCTCCAGGAGCAAGGCTGGGTAGCTCCCACGACCACCAGAGGGCAGTGATGCCCCCCAAAAAAAATTAAAAGAAAGGGGGAACCAATTATAAGGATCTACATATAACCTCCTTCCTGGGGCATGGACAACAGAAAAGAGGGTGAAGGGGGACATTGGACAATGTAGGATATGTGAAAATAATAATTTATAAATTATCAAGGGTACATGAGGGAGAGGAACAAATGAGCTGATACCAAGGGCTCAAATTGAAAGTAAATGTTTTGAAAATGATGAGGGCAACAAATGTATAAATGTGCTGGGGGGTGGGGGGCCAGGTAGAAGAAGGATGTTTCGAGAATGATGATGGCAACAGTTATTCAAATGTGATCTGCATACAATTGACGTATATATATATTGATCATGACAGGAGTTGTATGAACCCCTAATAAAATGACTTAAAAAAACAAAACAAACAAATATATAAATGTGCTTGAAGTGCAATGGATGCATGTATGGATTATGATAGACAAGCCCCAATAAAATGATTTTAAAAATCCCCCCCAAAATATTTTTTGCTTGCCTTATATAATGACTCAGAGCACTTTGAAAATAATAGAATAATATCAATTATATATATAAATAGATTTATATCCATATAGATCAAATGGCTTTTTGTTTTGCTCAATTGAGTCTAATAGCAAACTTCAGGAGATAGATACTCTCATTATTTTGAAGTCTCTTGAAATATTACGTTAAGCAAATGGTGATGTAATTTCAGATTTATCTTGGAGGGTGGGGTGGCAGCAACAATTCAGAAAGGCAACTTCAGAAATTAGTTGGCCACCTTCGTGGGCAGTGAGTTTGTGAATGGCTGCACCAGGCCCTGAAGTGTCCTTGTCAGAGCTAGGGAGCTCTGTGTTTTGCATTAAGGAAGGAAAAAGGTGAAGAAAACAGTTAAGCCAGTACCCTTCACATGCATGTTTTAAGACTGCAAATAGGGCTATTTCTCCTAAGTGCTCAGTTTTTCAGAGGTAGCTGACTCCTCACTGGGACTAAGGCAAATTTCAAATGGAAAATCCTGGAATCATCAGTCTACCTTGGTAAAGGTACTTTGAGATGCTGGTGAGAATTTTTACAAAGTCTAAGTAAAAGTGTGCTCATATTACATCAAAGGAATTTTTAAAATTGTTTAAAAAACAGATGTTGTTAGCCTCCAGTGTGCCTGGGTCCTAAGTGCCCCTGCTTGCAACAACAGTCAGACAGAAGTTTGAGGTCTTGCACTCCTCTATGTCCAGCGCAAGGGTACTGGCAGTTCAGACAATTGAATTACATTTTTTAAAAAGTCAGTCATGAGACTCTTTGACAAAATGAATGTGGCCTTCTCCTCCCTAGGTCCCAAGAACCTAGCTAAAGTGAGGTTTTAGTGTTGCTTCAGTAGCGGCACTCTACCTGTCCCAGTCTCCAGTAGTTAATAACCCCATCTTTGTTTTACAGCTTTTGGCTGATGCCAGCATTCATGCTGAAAAAAATAGTCCTTGGAAACTTTTCATCGGGTCCAGTAGACCCTATGATGGCTGATGCCATTGACTTCATGGTGGACAGGGTAAGGATTGTGGCCTTGGGGTGGACCCCTCATGTGTACAGTCTGCACTTGGCTTTGGTCCCTGCAAGGTGACTATTTCACTGAGATGTTTGGAAGGCAGTTTTCCATATACCCTTAATACATCAAATTGCCCAGGACCTGGCTACTTTAGTGCTTCCCCAACCTGCTGTCCATCAGAATTGTTTGAGGGAGCTTTTAGAAGTTTAGCCTTTACAGCCTCAATTTCCAGACTGTTTGAACTGGAACTCCTGAGCAGAGGACCTCCAAGTCTGTGTTTTCTCCCATCCCCCACCCCTAGTCCCAGGGCAAGTCTGTGATCTAGATCTGTAGGCCTGTGTTAAGGAACAACTCGGCTAGGTGGTTTGTGCGGTATCTTCCAGCATTAAGATATTTTGGAAACCTATTTGTCACCTTTGAGCTGCAGGAATTGGCTTGCTGCCCACAGACTCCTGGTGGAAGCCTACAGTCCAGGTTGTGGGCTATGAAGCTCAGGTTCTGTTTCTGGAACCTAACCCAGGTGCCTGAATGGGGAAAATGCTACCTTCTAAGAGAACCAGGTCATGGTCTCTAAGACACACTGGTCCACATCACTGACCTTTGAGACCCCACCACACAGGTCACGTCTCGTACAAGTATAGCCGGTGTCTGTGGACTTACAGTGAAATATGAAAAACAAAGTGAACTTTTAAAACTTCATCTGTGTTTCCTTATATAGCTGGAAAGTTTGGGTCAGAGTGAACTGGCTTCAAGACTAACATTGAATTGTCAGAATTCTTACGTGGAACCTCATAAAATTCGGGATATCCCTGTAACCATTATGGATGTAAGTCTTCCTTTTCATTAAAATAGATCTTGTACCTTTTAAAATGTGTGTCAATATTGTCCTTGTGATTATTTTATAATTTTCAATATGTCTCATCCCGTGACTTATCTTCTGTTCCCTCCTGCTGTCTCATTCTAATCTGTTTATGGGGGATCCTAGATTTTCTGGGCAGGAAATAAAAATAAATGTAAACAAAGTGGTGATACTTACCCACCCTGGAATACTTTAGGCAGGAAACTTCCCTCTAGCTAGTGCACCTGAAAGCAGAGACTGGAGAATCCCAGTCTACTCATTAGCCCCCAAAGCATGCTTTTTAAGTGTAGCATTTTCCTTTTCATTTTAAATCTTATTTTGTTGTTGAGAATTTCTGATTGAAAAAAACTTGTCTCTGTGTGGAACCTAACTGCATGGACACTGACAGTGTCTCGAAGCTCATATGCTGCTGGCAATGCCACTCCGTGAGCAGCATGCTGGAGAAGAAGACTCATGCGAGCAGACCTGGTTGTCTTACCCTGTGTCTCCCATTCAAGTACTAACCAGGTCTGACACTGCTTAGCCTCTGAGATCAGACAAGATCAACTGCATTCTGGGTGGTATGGCCATAGTCTCAGCCTGTGTTTCTTTCAAAGGTGTTTGACCAGAGTGCACTTTCAACTGAAGCTAAAGAAGAAATGTACAAACTCTATCCCAATGCACGAAGAGCTCACCTTAAAACGGGAGGCAATTTTCCCTACCTGTGCCGAAGCGCAGAGGTGAACCTTTATGTACAGGTAAGTCCAAGCTCCACAGCAAAAAGGACAGCTTGAGATGGAACACACTTCAAAAAATAAAATGATGGTGGAATACCCACAAAACCCACTGGAGACAATTCTGACTTTCCAGAGCTATAAATCTTTAATGAGAGTAGACAGCCTCATCTTTATCCTTAAGAGCAACTGGTAGGTTTGTACTGCTGACCTTACGAGTGGGTATCTCACTACGGCCCAGTCCCCCTGAGGGTGGATTAAGGAAGCACTAAGTCTGGGACTGAGGTGTTACCATGATAAAGTGGTTTATATTTATGATTCACACATGGGACTACACACATGTGTGCTAGAAACACCCAGGTGGCTCTGTGATTACCTTTCCTTCTCTAGAGACAGTGGGCCCACAGCCACATATTGAGGTGACCATTTGGTGAAAAGTGGCCTTGCTCTTGTACACAGTGAAATCAATCAAAAGTGGACACCAAACCCAGACGAGTGGTCTGAGTGTCATGAAGCTACTCCTTGACCTAATATTAATGTATTAAAAAAAACAAATGCCTCAAATCATGCCTCTGTAATCTACCCAAGTCAATATTGGAAGTAGCAGTGAGATGTGTTTGCTTTGTCATAATCCCTTAGAAAGAGTCATGTCCTTTGGTGCATTGGAAATGTATATTACAGAAAGAATCTTAACTTAAAATCGTGGTGCCCGGAGGGGTTAGTCAGAAGGGGGCTGACTTAGCACAGTGGTGAAGGAGGCATGTGTCCACTTTGGGGTTTAGGAAAAGTGAGGAGTCTTCGTGATACAGATGCTTAATTGCTGACAGCTACTCTTGATCTCACCAAAGAGGACAGCCTGGAAGAGCCTGTGGAATGCAGTTCTACTCTGTACATAAAGGTGTGCCACAGCAGCCAGCAGTGAAGAGTGTTGTAGGGACCTGGAGAGGAGTGAGGAGCACCAGTCTCAAATTGTGATGTTTAAGAATTCTCTGACTTTCATGTTTTCTCCCTGATCTGTAATTAATATGTATTACTCTATAGCAGTGGTTTTCGACCTTCCTAATGCTGCGCCCCTTTAATACAGTTCCTCATGTTGTGGTGACCCCCTGAACCATAACATTATTTTCATTGCTCCTTTATAACTGTAATTTTGCTACTGTTACGAATTGGGCGACCTCTGCGAAAGGGTCATTTGACTGCCAAAGTGGTCAGGAACCACAGGTTAAGAACCACTTGCTCTTAAGTTTTAGAAGTCAAAGCATTCATGTCCCAAGGTGGCCTTTTCTGGTGTGCATTCAGTCTACCTTGTGCTCAGTGCATGCGTAAATACAGCCACTTAAAAGGATGGCTCTGCTTTCTGCAGATACATTTGCTACAATTCCATGGAACCAAATACGCAGCCATTGACCCGTCCATGGTCAGTGCTGAGGAACTTGAGGTGCAGAAGGGCAACCTGAGCGCCAGTCAGGAGGAGCAATAGGTGCAGCTGCCCTGCTGGAATGACGCACCAGCCCAGTGTGTCCTCAAGTGGAGCGGCAGTGATGTCCATACCCCAGCCCACCTCTGTCTGTCAGGTTCGCCAGCCATCACCGCAGTGTGGACAACGACGGGGTGGTTGTAATTTTTGTGAAGAGAGACAGTTCCCAAGCCAGCGCAATGGCTCCCTCTTCGGTGTTTTTTCAGCCTTTGAATGTACTTTTGAATTATTCCCACTTTATGGATTGTGACATTTTACTACCAAGAGTCTTCGCCACTGTGCAGTTTCGGTGTTCTGAGAATTCCTGGGGGGCTTTCTTTTCCTTTATGTCTTTTGTTGTAGAAGCTGCACATCTAGAGTATGTATTAAGAAGACATGCACTAAGGCTGCCCACCCCACTGTCTGCTCTCCTGAAAATCAACTGTGTTTCCTTTCCAGTTAAGTAAATGACTTGGGTTTCAGCTGTAGTCAGTCCAGGCCATCACAGTCATTTTTTAAAATAAAAATTCAATATCATGGCATGGCTTTTGTGGTTATTGTACCCTCGTAGCTAGTTTGCACTAACACCCCATGGCTGTCAAATAAAAAATGATATATAACATCAGAAATTGTTTTATTTTAAAGCAATTTCCAAAGTTATATAACTTCAACTGTTACTATTTCCAACATCATTTAAAAAAATAATTTTATTGGAGTTCTTGCAGCTCTTTTTAATATCCCACACATCATTTTTACCAAAAATATTTGTACACATGTTGCCATCATCATTTCCAAAACATTTTCTTCTTGAGCCCGTGGTATAAATTCCTCTTTTTTGGGCTGAGTCCCAGTGGCGTAGTGGTTGTGCACCAGACTGCGGTCCACTGGGATGGAGGTTCAATTCCAGCTCCACAGGAGCAAAGATTGGGCCTCCTACTCTCACCACCAGAGGGCAGTGATGCCTAAATAAAAAAAGTCCTCTTTTTCTCCCCTCCCTCCCCTGGCCTTCTACCCTCATGAATCCTTGATCAATTATATATTGTTTTTATTAATTTGTATCTTACTGTCCATTTTCTTCCTTCACCCATATTTCTACTCACCCTTTGGGTGAGGAGGGAATATATATCCAATCTTGTTAGGGGTTCCCCCTTTTTCTCCCTCCCCACTCCCCAACCCTCAAGATATACCGCTTTTTCCACTCCTGGTACCTGAGGGGTTCATCTGTCCTGAATTCCATGTGTTGAAAGCTCTTATCTGTACCCACGTGTGTTCTCCAGTCTAGCCAGATTTGTAAGGTAGAACTGGGGTCATAGTAATGGGGGGAAGGAAGCATTATGGAACTAGAGAAATGATGTGTGTTTCATCGGTGCTATATTGTACCTTGGTTGAATCACCCCTTATAATCCTTCTGTGGAGGGGTATCCAATTTTCTACAGATGGGCTTTAGGTCTTCACTCCAACCCCCCTTGTTTGCATGAATATAGTTTTTTTTTTTTAATCTTTTGATATCTGACACCTAATCCTGGCGACCCCTCATGATCACATAGACTGGTGTGCTTCTTTGATGAGGGTTTATTTGCTTTCCTATTGGATGGCTGCTTGTTTAACTTCAAGTCTTTAAAAGCCCATATTTGATAGCAGGGCACCATTTGCTCTCTCCACCACATCTGCTTATGCACCCATTATGTCTTCAGCGATCTTGTTGGGAAGGTCAGTATCAAAGAGTTCCAGGTTATCAGAACAAAGTGTTCTTGTGTTAAGAGAGACCTTGAGGAGAGGTTTGAAGTCCATCAGCTATCTTAATATTAAATATAAATATTTATACATTGTCCTCTGCCTGTCATTATAAATTAGCATATTTACATATATGCATGCCTATAGCTATACCTCTATAAATAGCTTTTGCCTCCTATTTCTTTCTTTTTCTTTGGGGGGGGGGGCATCACTGCTCTCTGGTGGTGGGAGTAGGAAGCCCAGCCCCACTGCTGGAATTGAACCTCCATCCCAGTGGACCGCAGTCCCGCGCACAACCACTACGCCACCGGGGCTCAGTCTGCCTCCTATTTCTTTCACCTTCCTCTTATTCCACTATCATGCTTAGCCTCCATTCGGCTCTCAGTAATTCCTCTCAGATACATTTTACTTAATTAAACCCCACCAGGCATTATATACCCTTCTTGCTATAAATTTTGGATCGCTTGTTCCCTTATCCCTGAGCTTGTTGGCTCCCCACTACCCTTCCCCACCTCCTCCTCTCCCATGTCCCCCTGGAACTGCCGGTCTCATTTTCTCCTCAGGATTGTTTGTCCTGCCTATCTTATAGAGGGAGACATGACCAGCACCATCACTACACTTAGAATTTTACCAATTATTTATTATGTCATCCAATGTCCAATCAGCATCCTTTTTCACTGATTGAACCACAGATGTACTTAAAACAGTTGACTTGTTCTAATCAGGTTTCTTACAATTCAATGTGTTTCTTTTAAACTGTGTGGTACATCTAGAGGCCGGGGCAAATTCAAGCTCAATATTCTTGGCAGATGCTTGTCACAGGTGGGGTCATGGACTTCTCATGGCATCACCTCAAGAGGTACTTCATGTCATTAATATCTAACAGGTGTGTATGTGGGACTAGTGGGTTCAGGCCTTTTCAGACACAGGAATACACACACACACACACACACGTCAAGCTTTATTAGACACACTGTCAAAAGAAAGCCCCCCTGATGGCATAGTACATATGTGTCATCTCAGGACCTCAGAATAGGGATGGGATTCCAACTTTGATCATTCCTTTACATATATCAGCTGAAATTTGTCAATTAAATACCCTTTCTTTCAGCTATTTGGTTTCTCGGAGGTTTAGCCTAGATAGCATTGATGTCAGTTGTCAGAACACTCAACTGAGCATGCTGTCTCATACTACATCGCCTACACAACCCAGTGATGCTGATTTTATAGACATGGTCACAGAGACTGGGAGAGGGCAACAGCCTTGTTCAGAGCCCCATGCTTAGAGGTGGGGCTGGAATCTATTGTATTTTTTGGACCATAAGACACATCTGACACACCCAGTTTTTAGAGTAGGAAATCTAGAAAAAAATATTCTGAACCAAATAGTACCAGAATACTATAATGTTCTTGGGTACCACACCTTCGGACTAGAAGATTCACCCTTGTTTTTCCTCCACGTTTGGAGGGGGGAAAAGTATGTCTTTTGATCCCCCAAATACGGTAACTTGGTTTCCTCATGCCAGTGGCCACAGTGCTTTCCACAGTGTTCTTTCTGACTGATAGAGGCTCAACAGCATGAGAGATGGGAGCCCTGGGGAAACCACGAAGGTGGGGCTTAACTGGAGTTTTTAAGTATTAGCATCTGAGGCTTCCATGGGGCTGCAACTTGTCCTGTGTATCCTCATTTCCTGACCAAATAGGGAGCTCTGCTTTGTGAACTGGCCTCTCCTCTGTGTCTCTCTACCCTGCACCCAGGTCACCCATGCAGTACTTAATGGTTGATGTTGCTCTCAGCTCCTTTTGAAGCTTCCTGTGTCAGCCCCAGAATTGGAGCTACAGAAAGCAGCACCTTAGGCAAACATGGAAATGGCACTCTGTCTTAATCTTTCCAAATATCTGACCCCATCATAGCAACTCAAGACTGCAAGAAGGCCTTCAAAAAACTCATGTTGTGGTGACTTCCAACCATAAAATTTTAATTGATATTAAATAACTAATTTTGCTACTGTTATGAATGATAATGTAAATATCTGGTATGCAGAATGCATTTTCTTTTTTTTTTAATCATTTTATTGGGGGCTCCCACAACTCATCACAAACCATCCATATATCCTTTGTGTCAAGCACATTTGTATATTTGTTACCATCATTCTCAAAACATTTTCTTTCTACTTGAACCTTTGGTATCAGCTCATTTTCCCCCCTCCTTTCCCGCTCCCCCTCCTTCATTTATTTCTAATGACAAGTAAATGAAATTTTGTCTTGAAGCATGGTATAGCCTGGGTAACAGTAATGATCATCATGCCAGGTGCATCTGCATGTGGATAGACACGCCTGGAGATGGAGACAGGGGCAGTGTCTCAGTTCCTAAGACCATCGGAAATATATGTTTTCCCATGGTCTTAGGCAACCCCTGTGAAAAGGTCGTTTGCCCCCCACCCCCACCCTAAGTGGTTGAGACCCATAGGTTGAGAACCACTGGTCAAGAATGTGCTCAGTCACCTCCACCCCAGTTCCTTCTCTTCTTACCTCATCTGAGCAAGCTCACAGAGGTTGCCTTACCGTCAGAGACTCAAGTGTGCAACTATCAGTTTTAACTTGACGTCATGATCACTCATAGCTGGCAATGATGAATAGAAATGACTTAATGACGCTTCCCATCATCTCTCCAACAGACACACTTCCAAGTGGTACCCAGGGCACCTGCCGTACCTTAGATACCCTCTGTAAGCCCACACACCTGGAATTGAAGCTGTAACCACTTCCTGGCTCACACTCTGGTGACCATGCTGCCATGTCCAAGCCTGCCTGTTTCTCAGCACCAGTCTGAAGTGCTCAATGCCCCATGGGCCAGCCTTCTGCAGGTACCCCAGACACCACCTGGCAAAAACCATACCTGGGTCCCTACTGCCCAAGCTTGCCCCTTTTTTACTTCATCCCACTATCTCCGTTCTTGGAATCCCTGTCCTCAGACTCTCTACCTGGGAAGAGTCCTCTTGAACCCCATCCTTCAGCCTCCATGTCTCAGGCTGTAGCAGATGTAGGGTTTTTGGATGCAAGTAAGACTCAACCTTCATGAAAAGAAAATTGATTGACTGAGCCCCGGTGGCGTAGTGGTTGTGTGCGGGACTGCAGCTTACTGGGTTGGCAGTTCAAATCCAGCAGCAGCTCTTTAGGAGCAAGGCTGGGCTTCCTACTCCCACCATAGGGCAGTGATGCCCCCCCCCCAAAAAAAAGTTGTACAGTCACCACAATCAGTTTCCTTCATTTTTGTATTCCCCACATTCTCCCGTGCCATACTCTCAAGAAACCATTAATCCAGTGTGATAGTCTGGGTAGACTTGAGAAACAAAATTCATAGACACTGATATTTTGTAAGAGTTTTATATAAAGGGTAAGTATACATAAAGAAAACATCCCAACTCAGTCCAATCCAAGCCCACAAGTCCGACATTAGCCCATGTGGCAGTCATGTACTTTGGTGTCAGTTTCATGATTTGCAGTGTAGGAGTGGAGTCTATCCTGTCAATATGGAGATTGCCAATGAGACCTCTGTGTGGGCATGGTTTTCTCTTACAATTCTGAGAAATCTCATGATATTTCCTTCATGGAAGTGAGAGACTCACGACTCAGTCACTTGGAGACGCTCTATTTAAGACAAAACTCAGTCCCTTGGGACTCTCGACTGACTAAGATAACAGCATGCTGATAGATCTTGAGTCCTGGAACTTGGAGGAGCCAGAGGAGAAGCCACATGGGCTTGCCCTGATGGAACCAGACCTCTGGGGCCAGAGAAGCCACGTGGAGACTTCTGCCAGAGCTGAGATGCTTGGGATGGCACAGGGAGACTCCTGCCAGCACTGAGATGTTTCTATCACTGGATACACAAGACTCCACCCACTGGCCTGTGATTGTCCTGGTGTCATTGCATGTGCTTTGTGAGTCTGAAGAAGACTTTATAGATTGGTATCGGACATGTGGGCTAATAATGGACTTGGACTGGACTGGGTTGGAATGCTTTCTCAGTGTTCTATTCCTGTTGTATATAAACCTCTTCCTTGTATGCATATGCGTGTTTATGAATTTGTTTCTCTAATCTACCCAGACTAACACAGCCCATGTGTCCAACACCGATCTACAAAACCCTCCTCAAACTCACAAAATACACACAGTGACACCAAATGCAGGAGGATCACAGGCTAGTTGGTAGAAAGTCTTTGAATCCAGTGGCGGTGTAAGCATCTCAGCGCTGGCAGGGGTCTCCATGTGACTTCTCCAGCACCCAGGGCTGCATCAGGGTAGGTCCATGTGACTTTTCCTCAGGGATGTCTTGCATGAAGTGAGCATTGCCAAGCCATTTATCTCTCCACTCTTCAATTAAACTGCCCTTCCATTAATTCCACATGTGTTCATCTGCTAGGTTGTCCCGATAAACTTTATCACCTCCAATTACTATATAGATCCCCCCATTCCAGATTTCATATACAGAAAAACATTTCATTAACAATAACACAGTAAAATGTAAAAGCCTCGATAAAAAGAAAAAAAACTAAATACTAGCACAAATTTAAAATGAATCATGAGGAAGACTAAATAATAAGTGCTACACCTTAACCCAACTGCATCTGCAATAATACACTTTCCAGTGCATTCTCCATGACAACAAGGGTCTTCATGTCCTTGGGCTATGAGTAGAGGGGATTCATTGGGAATTTACCAATATACTCAAGTATAAGCCAACTTGAATATCAGCTGAGGCACCTAATTTTACCACAAATGCTGCATTAAAAATATGCCGGAAAAACTTGACTTATATACGAGTATATACAGTAATTTGTGTGTGGACCCTGCGAATGAATTTTGGGCTTCCACTGTAGTCCAAAGGATGTAGTCACAATTTAAGCTCTGATAATTTTCCCTCCTTTAGATTTGTATTATTTTATATACAATCCATAGATCACATAGGCTTGTGGACTTAGTTGATGCCTCACATAGATGGCCACTTTTTTGAAGACAAGCCTTTAAGACCCCAGACTATTCCTTCTGATATATCTAGTTACTTCACCAAATTTTGCTATAACATCCATATCATCTGACTGAATACTATTTACACAAACAGTGAGGGTTGGTGAGAGGGCCAAAGGGGCAATAATATTCATTCACAACATCAGAGTCATGCCTACCAGATTAATACATGTCAGAATGAAGCAAGGAGGCCATTCATAGAGTAAATATGTGGTTGTTCCAAGCTGCCATTCAGTGGGTACCCTCAAGGCAAGAGATTCAAAGTCCAACTTCTATCAGTTCTATGCCCTTAGGCTAGCAGCCACCTGCTTCTTTTCACACCTTGCCGTTTCAGCCCTAATTCCAAAGGCCACAGGTGCGTTTGTGGTAGAGCCGAGTTCACTTAGTAGAGTTTCCACATTGAGTCCTTCTGGTGGGGCCTATGAGGGGTGTTGTGCACCTTCAAAGAACAGTAGTCAATAGCACACAGCCAAGGGTTCACCAAGGGTTGCATAGAAACAGTCAAAGTGTTGAATTAGGAACTTAGTACCAGGCATATTCACCCCCTTGGATTCTATATAAGTATTGTTGACTGGATTTTTTTCTTCTTCTCTTCCATTTGGAGGTTGCTTTTCCCCATTTTCCTACCAAAAGAAAGGTCATTGCATTCTCTGAAACATACATGCTCCCCCTCCCCTTCTTGAACATACATGTCCCCCTACTGACTTGAAGTTCCAGTAAGGTTTCTAGATCACTCTGGTAAGAGTGTCTGTAGGATTGGAGTGACCTGAACACAGTGTGGTATGGCAACAACTTAATGATCATCTTCCTCTTCCCAGATCTTGAAAAACTGACCCCAGTTTCCTTTGTCAAAGTGGTTTATAAGATATACACACAGAGAGGATGAGATGTGTTCCATGGACGGTAGGCAGGCTCTCTACCTCATTTCTTAGGAGACCAGATCAGAAGATTACATAACCTGGGAGGTGGGGGGGGGGGTTGTTATCTTCATCTTGGTGTTTATCTTATAGTTGTGGACTCATACAATGTTTTCCTTTTTGTGACTGGCTAATTTAATTCACATAATAGTTTCCAGGCTCCTCCATGTCATGAGGTGTTTCATGATTCCATCACTGTTTTTAGGGATGCATAATATTTCATTGGGTGTATGTACCGGATGGGCATTTGGGCTGTTTCAAGCTCATTGCTATTGTGAATGGTGTTGCAATCAGCATGGGAGAGCATGTCTGTGTTCTGCCTCTTCTTTGGAGTATATGGCCAGAAGAGGCATTGCTGTAATTTTATTCCAGTTATTTTAGGTATTATCAGATTGACTTCTACAGTAGGTATACATGTTTACATGAATCTCTGCACCTTCTGAGAGGTTGAGTCAGAGCCACAGAAAGAAAATAGAGGTCAGTTAAGAATGAAAAGTCAAGATAGCCTTCATTGGGGTAGGGAAGTACTTTTGGGAAGGAAGGGGACAGCAGAGAAAGGGACAGGTCTTGAGTTCCTGGGTGGGTTCCCAGGATCAAGAGTTAGGTCAAGGAAGCCATGCCTGGCAGTGAGGCACTGGGACATATATAGGGCTTGAGTCAAAGATGTATGTACTGATAAGGTGAATGAGGCTTTCTGATGTTGCAGTTTCAGGGTCTGAGTCAGGATCTGGTCTGTGAGTACTTCTTGTCTTTCACAGATCCGTCTCCTGGAACACTGAGGGAAGAGGCTGTACAGAGCCTGCCTGGAGTGATAAGCTCTCTGAAATACCAGAGGCAGGGCTTACAGAGTTTAGCAGGTTGTTCATCTCCTTCTGGTGAGGCTGGTGCAAAGAGGTTCAGGGGGCTGCCTGGTCCAGGGGGCTGCCTGGTTTGACCCCAGCCCAAACACCTTCTCTAGTATTTGTAATTCTGGATTTTTAAAAAAATTGGGCTAGCATTGTGAGTATAAGATGATATTTCAGAGTTGTTCTGATTTGCACCTCCCAGAGACCAGTGAGGGCAAGCACTTCCTCGTGTGTTGGTTACCCGTGCTAGTGGCATTCCTTGTGACTTGCCTACCTGCTAATTGTATTATTTCTTTCCTTAAGGAGGTGAAGAAACCTGTATATTTTAGTAATTAGCTCCTCATCCATTATGTCATTACTAAAAGGGTTTTTTCCTACTAGTAGTTCTCATTTTACTCTTTTGATAAGGTCCTTTAATATGTAAAAGTATTTTAATTTTAGAAGTCTGTGGGGGGTACCAGCCCCCACAATCCAATGAGTACAAGGGTGATTGTGTAATTGAGGGGTAAAATTAAAGAGACAAACAAGATAAAGCATGCAATTGCTCACTTCCCAGATGGCCATGATCTCAGCAGCCAGATCCATGTAGAGAGGGAGAGAATATATTTCCACCCAAGGTTTATATATGATCAGGGTGTGTGCAAGCCCCTCTAATTACAGGTAACCATATGCATAACAGGAAGGAGTTGTACAATAGGCATATGCACAACAGGAGGGGACCGAGCTAGGGGTGTATAAGCAAAGGAAGGGGAGGCATGAGGGGCATGTGACAAGATGGGCGGACCCTAGAGTCAAGATGACAGCCTTGGTCCTCTCTGATTTAGCTTGACCTTAGGTTCTTCTGGGAACAATGCATTTTTCTTATCAGAAGGGAGTAGGCCCAATTTAGGCTGGATATGATTGCTCTAGATAGCTGATACCCTTCAGGCAGATAACCTTTAAGCAGTTGACCTCCAAGTGTATAGTCCTTAACCATGTGTTAGCAAGCAGCACCTTAAGTTTGACATATAATATGGGGGGCCAGTCTGGGAAATAACCTTTCTGTTTCCCACAGAAGTCTAATGTGCTATCCATTGTACCACAAAGTTAAGTATTTTATTTTTAAAAGGGTCCTAGTCATCTGTTTTGATCTTAGTTCTTAACACACATTTTATAGATTCATTTTGGTAGGTGACATTATCTCAGGACCAGCACCCACCTTTCCTGCACTCATTTGGGAATCCACAGGTGAGTAAGAGAGGGACCTTCTACTGCCTTCTAAAGCTCAAACTGCCATTGATGGTTTTGAACTGCCGACCTTGTAATTATCCAGTTAGCAACCCACTGCGTAATCACTACACCATCAAGGTCTCCAGGTAAGCTTTCAACTGATTCTAATCCCGCCAGTCTCTCTGAATTAGAAAGTGCCAGCGGGTCTGCGGGAGAAAGACTGGCTTCTACTCCCATAAAGTTACACAGTTTCAGAAACCCACAGGGAGTCTCTCGCAGTCCGCCCTGAGCACTGACTCCATGGCAACCACTTTGGTTTCTCCACAGACAGTAAAAGAGTTCGTCTCGGAAACTCGGGGCAGTTCTACCCTGCCCTCTAAGGGACATATGAGTTGGAACTGGCTCGTTGACAGTGAGTTTGAATTTTGAGATAGGTTTTGAAAAAGCAGCCCAGGTGGTGCAGTAGTACTTCACTGCTAACCAAAAGTTCTGTGGTTCAAAGCCACTGGAGAAAGATGTGGCAGTCTGCTTCCATAAGATCACCACCTCAGAAATCTTAGGGAACAATTTTAGTCTGTCCCAGGGGCACTCTGAATTAGGTGTTGAGCTCCTACATGCAAGCTAGACCCATGGGAGCAAACCTATCGACTGTGTTAGCTCTCTGGAGGGGTTGTGTGTGTGTGGGGGGGTGTTTGGGTGTTTGGAGATACCTCAGTCCTTGGCTCCATGCGAGCTGAAGCCTGGTTCATGATCCAAGTGAGTCTTGTGAAAGGTAAAAGAAGCTTCAGGTTTACACAGGCACCTCAAGGCACTTCACATCCGTACCGGAGTTCTGAGGCCAGAGGAGATCACTGCATGACCTCTGAGGAGTAGCTTGAGAAGCAGAAGGGGACACAAGGCTCTGGATTCTGGCTTTTCAGGTTCTCTGCTGGGAGGAATGGTTGATGATCCTGGTCAACCCTATTGGCTAAATTGAATTTACCAGGCCCCAAAGGGCCAAACCAGGTATAACGCTCTCCTACGTGTACCACCCCCTGTGCAATGTACATCCCAGTCCGTATGCTAGCTACCTAACAGCTGCTCCGAGAAAGATGAGGCTGTCTGCTCCTGTTGAGACATATCGTTTTGGAAACCCTATATAAGTTGTTGTGAATCGGGATTGACACCATGGCCACATGATATACTTTGAAATGAGCAGTGGCAGTCAATCTAGACACTGGCAAAGGAGGTTTAAGTATACATTTTGAAAATATTTTAAAGGTTACAATTTTCAAGTCTGACAGGAAAGACCCATAAGCACTTCTAAAAATGGTAATCCACTTTGTTCAGTTTTTATACTATAATAAGAAGCACCAAGATTTTTATGTTCTTATTTTTTTTGTTTATATTTTATTTTTATGTTTTATGGGGGACTGATTTCCAGCACCTCCCTCTGCACACCCAGTCCTTCATGACCCTTCATTAACCCTCAGTTAATTTCCCTCTACTTCACGTTCCTGGGTCTCAGCACACTCAGCACATTGTGTCTCCAAAGAGATACTACTCCAAAGAATACCCTTTTGTGAGTCACTACTGTCTTCTCTATGAGGTTCACAGGCCTTCCCAACCCCGACCTGCCTTCCCGGAAAAAGAAAAAGTCCCATAAGTCTTTGAGAACTTACTGAATCACAGTATGTCATGGCTCTCTTTCCCATCAGACTAAAACTTCTGGAGTGCAGGCACTATGGACTACTCATTTTCATACTGCTGGCACAGAAACACCCCAGACCAAACTCACTGCCATCGAGCCAATGGTAACTCAGAGTTACTCTATAGGAGTGGGTAAAGCTGCCCTCGGAAGTTTCTGAGACTAACTGTTAACAGGAGTAGGAAGCCTCATATTTCTCCCAAAGAGCTGCTGGTGGTTTTGAACTGCTGACCTTGCAGAACACAGCCCAACGCATAACCACCGTGCTACTAGGGCTCCTTACTCGCACAGAAGGGGCCCAACAAATGGTCGCTAGTGGAGCCATGTCGTACAGTTGTGCTTACAAACAACCAGTCACAGATTCCCCAGACAAAAGACATGAGTATTGCCTTTGAGTTTTCCATAAGTGTATTTTATTTAATAACTTTCTTTTCTGCCTTGAGCAGGGGAAAGGGGGCAGAAGAAGCCAAATTTATGGTGTACAACTCATCTAGATAAATTAAGTCCTCTAGGTATATACCACAGAACAGGGTTTTTCACCTCAGTGCTGTACAGGCAAAATTTAGCCATTGAGGTCTCCAAGGTATGTCAGAAGGGGACCACACTGTGTGGTTTCTGTTAATCATTGCAGTTTTTGCCACCACTTGTAAGAGATTGCTTGGCTAGTAAAAATGAACTCTGCTAGGAGCCCTTGTGGTATAGGCCGTTACGAGTAGGGCTGGGATCCACAAGGTCAACAGTTTGAAACCACCAGCTGCTCCCCAGGAGAAAGAGCTTTCCATTCCCTTAAAGACTATATCTCAGAAACTGACGGGCAGTTCTCCCCTGTCCTGTAGTCATTGAGTATTGGCACTTACTCTATGGCAGTGTTTTAGTTTCGTTATATAGCGTTGCAATTGACTCAATGGCAGTGAGTTTGTATTTTGGGGTCTCAAAGTGTAGGAGGCAAAGAGGTGTGGTCAGGTGAGCATTGAACTGCTAACCTCAGGTTCTGGTTCAAACCCACCGGTTGCTCTATGGGAGGTAGGGGAGGGTATTTGCTCTCATAACGATCTACAGAATCTAATCAATGGCAGCAGTTTTGGGTCAAAGCAAACTGTGATCTTGCTGGACTGAATAGAGAAAGAAGAAACTGGAACATGTGGAGTGGGGTGTAGGAGAAATTCTAGATCAATTTTCAGCAGTGCAAGCAAGGAAGGCACAGTTGTTATTTTTGGGTAGGCCCCCAACAAAATCCAGATCCACTGCCATTGAGTTGATTCCAACCCATAGTGATCTGGAGGACAGATAGGACTGTTCCACGGAGTTTCCAAGGCTGTTAATCTTTATGGAAGACAGCCACATCTTTCTCTTTCAGAGAGCTTGGGGGACTGGAATCACCAGCTTTTTGGTTCACCTACCATGTGCTTTTAACCACTGTGACACCAGGGCTCCTCATGTAGGGGCATGATTTGTGTAAAAGGTTAATAAGCTTAACTCATATCTTGGTTGGTGCTGGTCTTAAGGTAAGCTTCTCTAAAGAATGGGTGTCAGGTGTTTGGACAGGGGCAATTTCAGTGCTCGCCATAGGTGCTGTTTCCATAGCTATCCCTCGAGGCATTGGAATTCCTCAAACAAGTCATACAAGTTCTGGGTTCATCAAGTTCCTGCCTATAAAATGGGGTAGCTTCAAAACATCTGTTTCATTGTCTTTTCTTGGTAAATTTACTTTCAGTGGGTTGGGTTTGTTTTTTGTTTTATTTTGTTTTTGGGGAGGCATCACAGCTGTTTTTTTTTTAACTGATATACTGACTCTAATATTTAGGATAGTTATAGGTTTATGGAAAAATTATGCAGAAAGTAGAGAGAATCTCATGCTTTCACCCCCTGCACACAGTTATGCCTTTTACTTATCTCTTTTTCTAATACTTTTATTTTTATTTATTTATTTTGTGTGTGTTGCATCACTGCCCTGGTGGGAGTAGGAAACCCAGTCTTGCTCCTGGGAAGCTGCTACTGGATTTGAACTGTCAACCCTGTGGGCCACAGTCCCACACACAACCACTAGGCTACCAGGACTCAGCCTTTTACTTACCTCTTATAAACACTTTTGTACACTTATGGTCCATTTATTATAGCTGGTTAACTAATATCTCTGTATTATGATCAACTAAGGAGTTCTCAGTGGTACAAACATTAAGCTCTGGGCTGCTGACCCTGCTAACAGGCTAATTTTGTTTAGGGAAGGTTCCAGGTTTGGGCCCATTCAGAGGCACCTCAGAAGAAAGACCTGGCATCTTATTTTTGAAAACCTTGCCAGTGAAAACCCTCTGGAGCATGGTTCTACTCTGACAAACATGGGTTGTCATGAGTCTGACAGAATCAACTCCATGCCAATGAGTCAGTTGGTTGACATCATTAACCCAAGTCCATAGTTTACACTGGGGTTCATCCCTTGTTTTGTTTTAGCCTATGGGGTCTGACAGAAGCATCATGTCATGTGCCCACCTGATAGAGTCTTGTGGAAGAGTTTCATGGCCCCAGACTTCACCTGTGCTCCAACTACTCATCTCTTCCTCCTTCTCGACACCATCCCCCCCACCTCATCCCCTGCCCCCACTGACTGCCTGCCAAGCACTCATTGTTTTACTGTCTCTACAGTTTTGCCTTTTTCAGACATACTTGAAGTTTGAACAGTGATATACTTACATATTTCAGAAATCAAAAAGGGTGTAAAACAAACAAAACCAAACCACCATAATCTCCATGAGATCTTTCTCTCACACCAGTCCTAATCCAACTGCTCTCAGCTGTCCCCACCCTAAAGACCACTTGTATTACCTCCTACCTTTTCCTAGAGCTTTTATTTGTAAGTATAAACAAGTATGATTATTTCTTCCCTTTACAATTGATGTGAGTTGTGGACCTTTTTTTTCCTTTCCGCCCAACAGTGTATCCTGGAGGTCTTTCCATAACAATATTTGGAAAGCATTCTCATTCTTATTTCACTGTTGAACAGTGTTCTTTTGTGTGGATGGAACATTCTTTAGTTCATCAGTTCCCTATAGATTGTCACTTGGGTTGTTTCCAATAGTTGTCCATTTCAAACAATGTGGCAATAGATGTGTGTATCTGTCATCTTGGATGTGTACAAGTGTCCATGTATATACATTTCTATAAGGGGGATCAAAGGATCTGGGCCAAAGGATCCCACTTATTGCCTTTGAATCAATTCCAACTCATGTGACAGGGTGGAGTAGAACTGCCCTTTGGGATTTCTTTCTTTTTTTTTTTTTTGACATCACTGCTCTGCTCTCCAGTGGTGAGAGTAGGTCTTTTTTTTTTTTTAAACAAAGATTTTATTGGCACATAATCCAAATAGCATGCAATTCAACAGTTATGAGTGTTACGATCATTACCACAGACAATTTTAGAATATTTTCTTCTTTCTTGTTCTTGTTGTTATTAACTCCCTATTCCCCCCAACTTCCTCTGCCATACCACCAAGAAACTATTAGTTCAGTTATTGTCTCTAACAATGTACTATACTAGATTTGTATACAGAAAAACATGCAAAAACAATAAGAGATGAAAGCAAAAACATACCAAAAAACCCTAACAACAATAATAAAATAAAGCAGAGGCAACCTTTACTAGAAAAGGAAGTAGAAAATATTTAAAAACCTGGGCCAAATATAAAGTGGTTAAAAAGAGAAATCAAATGACAAGGTGTTAAATCATTGCATTTTCAATGATTCACTTTGCAATGTCCTCTGCAATGCTCTTCATATTCCTCTTCCTTGGTCAGAGGGGATTCACCCTTGCATTCCCTCCACCCCACTCTCTCTCCACCCCTCCAGCAGCTCCAATCCAATCACTGGGCTGAAGGGGCTCAACCATCTTGGTCTTCTGCCTTGGGGATTTCTGAGGTGAGTTTTAGGAGAGTAGAAAGTCTTGTCTTTCTCCCACAGAGGGGCTGGTGGTTTCCAGCTATATCCAGGCGGCACACTTAGCAGCTGTTGTATACAGGTATTCTCAGTCTGTGAAACCCTGAGGCTTCTTGAGCATCCTCAGCCCTCTCTTACATCTGCAGTGAGACTCCAACTACTGGGACTTGAAGCAACACATAGCGCTAACTGCCCTCCAACCTGGTCACCACTGACCACAGGTGGCTGTTTGAATTTTATATCATTAACATTTCTGTAGCTTAAAATTCCATCCTCAGTCCTTGTGATAGGTAAGCTTGTTGTGCCAACATGGCCAAAGATGATAGGTAGGTCTGTTGTGACAACGTGGCCAGTGAACACAGGAGATCAATTGAAGGGCGGAGATAGAAATGGCTCAGCAAGCCCTGCCCTTGCCCTCTTGCTCTTGGATCTTCGGACCAGCCGGTTGCCTTGTTCGTCCTGTGCCTCGACCTCCAAGTGATACTACCCATGGGGCACCCAATCAGTGGACTGTGTTGAGGTTCCTTCAAGCCCTGCTTTGCCACGCTCCTGGGATATACATCTCTTGAGGTGGGGACTGTTGGATTTTGTCATCTGGGTGACTGGTGTTGGTGACTTGCTTTGCTGTTTGCTGCTTATTACTGGGGAGCCTGAATTGCTGTACAGGGGACTACTTGGTGGCCCTCAAGACTCCAAGAACTGCCAGTGTACTAGCTGTCTCACGAAAGTGAGTTACACCAAGCCATTTGTACAGTTTTATAGATTAGTTAACTGTTTATTTATCTTATACATCCTTCTATCTATATAAATATATAAAAAGAATTACTAATGTCCTGGTTTTGTTTCTCTAGAGAACCCTGTTACACAGTCCCTATGGCCACATTTCCTTTCTTTCTTTCTTTTTTTCTTCCTTCCTTTTTCTTCTTTAAAGATTATTGTAAATTTAATCAGATGGTGACTATAATTGTAGCTGCACTTCCACACGTGGTTTTCTTGCTTGAGCAAGTTAATGCTTCTCCTGGTACCTGGTATACAGTTATTGATATGGCCAATGACTTTTTCTTCTTTTTTTTTTTTGTTGGGCATCACTGCTCTCTGGTGGTGGGAGTAGGAGGCCCAGCCCCACTGCTGGAATTGAACCTCCGTCCCAGTGGGCCGCAGTCCCGCGCACAACCACTACACCACTTGGGCTCAGCCCGGCCAATGACATTTTCTTAATTCAGGTTTTTATTTGTTTGTTTAAATCATTTTATTGGGGACTCACACAACTCTTGTCACAATTCATACATCCACCTATTGTCAAGCACATTTGTACATTTATTGTAATCATTTTTAAAACATTACTGTTAGGAATTTTGTACACGAAACAGAGAAGGAGTCCGATTTAGCAGATATTGAAGCAGGCTTTATTGGGAGCAAGTGAACGGGTTCAACAGCTTGTCGGGAATTAAGCTGATGAAGCCGCACCCGACCAAAGTCGGGGGAAATTTTTATACCCCCCTGTTGGCCCAGAAAGGGTCAGGCTATTTTTTGTGTACAACAGCGTGGCGGTTGAGTTGTTTCCATTGTTCCCTTCGTGGCCTTGGGCAGCTGTAAAAAGTCAGGGGCTATGCGGTAGTCGTTTTGCAGAGAGTGGCTGGTTTCTGGGACGCAAGTTACAATGGGGGAGGGGCAGGGACATCCCAGACTCCACCTAATAGGGATAAAAGGCGTCCAGCTACTTTGTGCTGGACGGAGACGACGTGGGGAGGGGAGATTAGGCAGAGTGCTGGGAGTTCCGGTCCGGCATGTGGTGAAGGGGCTGGTATTGTTGTAGCATCATTTGATGACTGCCACACGGGTGATTTCTCGGAAACGTGTCTGTAGGAATCGGAGAAAACAGGGAGTGAGCATTAGAAATATGACAAAATTATTGGGCCTAACAGGGGTGCCAGGAGGTAGGGAATACATTGAGATGTCCACCAGGAGGAGGCTTCGGCCCAAAATTTTTTCCGGTGGAGTTTGCTGCTTAGCTTGTGGAGGCACTGGATGCGGGTTTCCACTATTCCAGACTCGTTGATGTAATAACAGCATTCTTCTTGGAGGAAGAGACAGGTGCCCCCTTTTCTGCCATGATGAGATCGAGGGTTCGACGGTTTTGTAAGGAAACTTGGGCTACAGAGGTTATTTATCTTTGCAAAGAGGCAAGGGATTCTGCTGAGGCGTCAATGGCTATTTGGAACCGGGCGGCGAGCTTGTCAGTGGTTAAAACGGAATGGGCTAGGATTCCGCCGCCGAGGCCTAGAGCCACTGTTGAGGCGGCAAGTGAAAGACTGGCGACTAAAGGAAGAAAGACAGCTCTTTTTGTTCCGAAGGTGAGCCTGGGTGAACTTGTGCTGGAATTCTGCCGGAGTGTATACTATAAGTTGCGGAACTAGCGTAACAGGGAGACACAAGAGAGCAGACAGAGGTAGTGGTGATATTTAAGGATTTAGAAAGAGTGTGATTGCACCGGAAAAAGAATCCGTCCGAGGCCACCAGGGGTTGGTTTTGTTGCAGAGTTGAGTAGATGCATTGGAATAGCAAAGTGGGAACTGCACCAAGTCAGGTGGGACATATATGGGAACTCCTGAAATGGTTACCAGGTGTGCAAGTGAAGTGTTGGCAGATGTTGGCAACATCTGGAACAGGCACCACTCTCAGGGGTGGGCGTTCTAGGGCTGCATACATTAAGCAAGTAGAAAAGTTTCCTAAGCCAGTGAAATTGGCCATCTGGATGCCTTGCTATAGGAGAGTGAGCCAGGAAAAAGGAGAGCTGGACGGGCTTGAAATTTGATTTGTTAGCCGTTGTTCCTGTGTAAGGATGGTATGATGAACTGCTGATTGGATCTGCACGAGGGGTCTCCAAACATAAAGTTTGGCCGCGGGAAAGGATTTGCTTTTGGTCCTGTACCAGGCGCCAGGTACAGGGCTAGTCCACCGAGTGTCCCAGGGGTCTGGAATGGTAAGAGTGAAGAGGTGGCTGGACCTGGAGTAATAGAAGCGTTCCTGGAAGTGGAAAGAAAGGTGGTGGATGTTACAGGAGGACCCCGAGCAGCCAACGTTTTCAAGTATCCAATCTTTGGCGCACCTAGTACTGGGTTTTTGGTCATGAAGGAAACAAATTATGGGGGCAACCTTGCCCAGGTCGCGCTTGAAGTTGGTGAAGTTCAGATAAATAGGCTTGGCGCACCCAGAGGGCGGGCAGTCAGCGGTGGCTAAGAAGTGTCCTGTATGTTCAGTTTTGCGATAGTTGGTCTAGTTTTCAGTGAGGTAAACTCGCCAGGCCACAGGGGAAGTGACAGAACTACTGCTGGCTTGGTTGCCGAGTGAGACGTACAGAAAGAGGACTAGTAGTAGAAACTTTCCACTGAGGTGGGGCAGGGTCTTGGTCCTGTTTGCTGGGAGTTGCCTGCTTGACTCTGGAGAGATGGACCCAGGAGGTGATTGCGAGGACTTTGACAGCCATGGGGGTGGTGAGGACAACGGAAAGGGACCTTCCCACCAGGGTGCGAGTGGTTGTGACGTTAGGGTTTTAATAAGTACCTGGTCGCCTGGAGAGATGGTGTGCTGGTGCGCCTGTGGGGAGGGGGACGGGGGTTCAGGTAAAAGTGAATTTGCATGTTCCCGAAGCAAACTGCGGAGGAGGGACAAGTAAGGTAAATATGTGGCTAAAGGGGGGTTGATAAAGGTAGGGATGGAAGGGAGGAGGAAAGACCTTCCATACAAAAGCTCAAAAGAACTGAGGCCAGAGGGTTCCCTGGGAGCGACGCGAAGTCGGGTTAGTGCCAAGGGCAGCAGTTGCAGCCAGGATTGCTGCAACTCGAGGAGCAGCTTAGCTGCTGTTTGATGAGTCTGTTGGCTCGCTCTACCTTATCCAAGGACTGTGGGTGGTATGCAGCATGTAGCTTCCATTCGATGCCGAGGGTGGTGGTGACAGGCTTGTACTACCTTGAAGACAAAGACTGGGTCGTTATCTGACTGTATGGAGGTGGGTAGGCAAAGTGAGGAAAGATGTCCTGGAGAAGATGTGTTGCCACTACTTCTGCACTTTCAGAGGAAGTAGGGAAGGCTTCGATGGTTAAAAGATATCTAAAACGTTTGTGTTTGGGCATATGGGTAAAGTCGACTTGCCAGCCCTGTCCTGGCATGTGGCCAAGCATTTGTTGAAGCTGTTGCCGGACGTGGCGGGCTCCTTGACTGGTGGAAACGGCACAAGTGGGGCAGGCCCCATGAACAGTGTTGATGGCAGACCAGAGTCCAGCAGGGTGAAAGATAGGAGACAAGAACTTGAGGAGAGCCTTTGGCCCAATATGTCCCGGCCTGCGGGTCCGTAATTCACAAGTCCTGGAAGGAGGAGTGGGAATTGGGGGGACAGGAGACGCGAGAAATGGAGACAAGACAGGATTCTGATCAAGTCTCGTTTATTGGAGCAAAACTTAGGGTAAATATAGTCAATGTCAGGAGTAAAGGTCACAGCTCATGCTAATGAGGTAAAGTCA
>PVJH01017596.1:27906-47543 GCA_004026705.1 Nesogale talazaci | reverse complement strand
AATGAAAAACTGCCCAGCTGTGCGCCACCCTCACAAGTGTTCCTTTACATGAGCGCATTGAACAGCCACTGCATCAGTCCATCTTGTTGAGGGCCTTCCTCTTTTTGTTGCCCAAGTACTTTACCAAATCTACTGTTTTCTCCCTAGGCCTACTTTCTATTGACAGCATGTCCAAAGTATGTGAGCCGAAGTCTTTCTACTCTTACCTCTAAGGAGCACCCTGGTCGTACTTCTTCAAAGACATATCTGTTTGTCATTTTAGGTGTCCACCGAACATTTAATATTCTTCCCCAGTACCACAATTTAAATGCATTGATGCTCTTTTTATTCTCCTTATTCATTGTACTACTTCAGCAATTAGGCATGGCTCATGTCTTGGGACAGGTGACAGGTGTACCTTAGTCAGCAAAGTGTCATCCTTGCTTTTCAACACTCTAACAATGTCACATACAGAAGACTTAGCCAACGAAATGTGTCTTTTGATCTCTAAATCCCTGCCTCCACGCACTGATGATGAGCTAAGCAAGATAAAATCCTTAACAACTTCAGTCTTTTCTTCATTTATCATATTACCTATTGTGTTGATCTGGGGAGATAAGAGAAACAAAATTAATAAACACGCATGTGTATATAAGGGATAAGTTTATATACAAGAACAATTGAACATTGAGGAAAACATCTCCAGTCCAAGTCCAGCCCACAGTCATAAGTCCAATATTAAGCCCATATGTCTGATATCAATCTATAAGTCCTCTTGAGACTTATGAAGCACATGCAATGATGCCAAATGCAGAACAACCACAAACCAGTGGTTAGAAAATCTTTGGATCCAGCAGTGTTGTAAGCATCTCAGCACTGGCAGGAGTCTTCCCTGGCTTCTTTAGGTCCAGGCTCTTGGCTGCATCAGGGTAAGTTCTTGTGGCGTCTCCTCAAGGATGTCTCACAGGGAGCCAGCCTTGTCAGTCGAGTGTTGTCAGTAGAAATCTCCAAGAGTGTGAATTGAGAGAGTGTCTCCTGCCTCTAAGAAGGAATTGCTACATTTCCCAGAATTCTCAGGAGAAGGCCATGCCCACACTGAGGTCTCATTGGTTATCTCTAAATTGACAGGCTAGAATCCACCCCTACACTCTTAATCTTCAAATCAACATCAGGTTAGGTGACTGCCACATCTATTATTCCAGTTGTGAGAATTTTCTTCTGTTTTTCACTCACTTGGAATCCTGATTGGGCATGCAATATTTGATCTTAATCAACAACTGTTTAAGTTCTCCTCACTTTCAGCAGGCAAGATTGTGTCATCTCATAACTCAGATTATAAATAAGCCTTTCTCCAACCCTGCTGCTACATTTTTCTTCATATAGCTCAGTTTATTTCACATTTTGCCAATATACAGATTGAATCTGTATGTTGAGAGGCTATCACCATGATGCACTCCATTCCTGCTTTTAAGCCAGGCAGCATTCCCTTGTTCTATTTGTACAAGGATTTCTTGTGCAATGTCTACATGGGCACAATGAAGTGTTCTGGAATTCCCATTCATCTCAAGGCTATCATAGTTTGCTTTGATTCACACAGTTGGATAAATGTCTGTGTGGGCATAGCAAAAAAGACAAATGCAAATATTTTCTAGCTATCTAGTGAAGATGGATCTGATATTAGCAGTGGTAACTTTTGTTTTACATCTTCTACTGAACTTGACCTGAACCTCTTGCTATTCTCTCTCAATGTACTGCTCTGCAACTGTTCTTAGATGGTATTTTGCAAAATTTTACTGTCATGTGATGTCAGTTATATTGTTTTACAGTTTCAGCCTTCTGTTGGGTCACCTTTCTTTGGAATGGATAGAAATATGGATCTTTTTCAGCCAGTTGGCAAAGTAGCTGCTTTCCAAAAACAGAGGAGTAAGTACTTCCAGTGTTTCATCAGCTTATTGAAACATTTCAGTTGGTATGCCATCAATTCCTCATGCCTTGTTTTGACTGATGCTTTCAATTAAGCTTGAATTCTTTCCTTCAGTACCATTGGTTCTTGTGGGTATATTATCCCCTGAAATGGTTGAATATTGACAAGTTCAAATGGGTACAGTGATTTTGTAAATTATTTTCATCTTCTTTTGATGCTTCTTGCATCATTCAATATTTTTTCCTCTTGATGTTTTCTGCCCCATTCAATAATTTCCTCATAGAATCTTTCAATATTACAAGTGAAGACTTGAATTTTTCTTTACTTGTTTCAGGTTAGGATATGTTAAGCATGTACTTCCTTTCGGTTTTAAAACTCTACACCTTTTGCTTATTTCATTATAATATTTCACCTGCTCTTTTTTGTTTTTTTGTTTTTGTTTTGGGCATCACTGCCTTTGCTGGTCTTGGGCACTACCCAGTGCTCCTCCTGAGAGCTGGCATTGGGTTTGAACCGCCAAGCCCATGGGCCACAGTGCCACACTCAACCACTTAACTCCACCAGGGCTCAGCCCTTCACTTGGAATTCACACTGAGATTGTGCTTAATAAACAAGTGACTAAGTCCTTCTCACTTCAGCAGGGATGTATCATTTGTATATCTCGGATTGTAAGTAAGCCTTCCTGCTGCATTCTTCTCCATATAAATCTGTGTCTTTGTCTTTCTCTTTCTTTATGAATGATGTTCTTGATATCCTCCAATAGCTCATCAGATTTTATTCACTAGTACTCAGTGAGTCAAATCTCTTATTGAGATTGTCTTCCCCAAATGCAGGTGGGATAAATTCAATGTAGTATTTTGGCTCTTGTGTATTTATTTTAATTTGTTTTCAGTTTTAGCACTTGATGGTCTGTTCCACAGTCAATACCATGCCTGGGTTTTAGCTGTGATCTTTTTCATTGTTTCTTCCCACAGATGTATCAATTTCATTTCTGTGTATTTATTCTGGAGAAGTCTAGACCCTATTTGTGTTGTTGAAAAAAGGTATTTTTGATGAACAAGTAGCTGTTGTTGTGAAATTCTGACATCTGGTCTCCACCTTAGTTTTTATCACCAAGACCATATTTTCCAAATTATTTCCTCTTTGCTTCCTAATTTTCCATTCCAATGGCCAATAATTATGAATGCATCTTGTTTGCTTGTATGATTAATTTGTGATTGAAGAAGTCGGTAGATTTCTTCCATTCCATTATTATTAATTTCACTTCAGGTGCAAACATTTGAATAATATTTGTACTGATTTAATACTCTTTATTTTTAATGTCTCGGTATAGACAGAAAACAATTTTTCTGGGGCTAAATTAATGATAAGTAAGTAGAAAATACCACCCATTCTCATCAAATGATTCTGATACATAGCAACTTTATAAGACAAGTAGAACTGGCCCTTTGGATTTCTAAGACTAAATCTTTACAGCTATTAACTTTTAACTACTAGCATTATAGCTAAGCTCATAACCACTATTCCACAAGGGTTCCTAAGGTAAAAAAAATAGACTAGCTAAATTAACAACAAAAGAAAAATCAATCATTACTACAAAGGACAGAACTGAAGCAGTGAAGAGAATGGATTCTCACTAGTCATTTGAGCTGCTCAAAAAAAGTGGTTCTGTTATTCCATTGGCATAGTAAGTTCACTTTGCTTTACTTGTAGGTATTCACTGAAGTTATGCCATTTGATTCCATCACTTGTCTGTCAGTTTGTTTTATTGTGGTGACTTGTGTGTTGCTATGGTGGTGGAAGCTATGACTAATATTTCAAATACCAGTAGGTTACCCCAAGTGAACAGGTTTCAACAGAGCTTTCAGAATCTGAAGAGTCTACTATGAGGGAATAGGCTGTCACTTGTGAGAAATCAGTCACTCAATACTTGATGAGTACCTGATGAGCATGATCAGAAAGGAATAATCTCCTTAATGGCAGTAGATTATTATCAGAGATAGTGCCAAATGATGAACCCCTCATGATAGAAGGCACTCTAAATATGACTGAGGAAGTGCTACCCTCTTCAAATAGGTAAAAAAAAATCATGATACTATGGAATACAACCTGGGGGAGTAAAGTGTTAAGGAGCTCCCTTTGCTGGTGGACATGACTCAAAATTGCAAGAAATTTTTGTGAACATCAAATGATAATGGGAATTTATTGCAGGGGCACTGAAATATTTAAACCAAACCAAAGGCTCTAGCTCCAAACAAATGATTTTTGAAGTGTGTGTCTGGTAAGATGGAGGCAGGGGTGGGGGTGGAGTGGCCTGATAGTCTGTTAGTACTCACTTATGAGTAAATGTGAACAAGATTCCCGGAAATTTCATCCTGCTGCACAAAAAATGAACCTGCAAAGGAGTAGAAGGAGACATCTCATTACCAGCAAGCGCCAGGAGTAGAGTGAGACCTCTGGACCGAGGATTCCTGTGCAGTGAATCTCCTGGATCCAAGAGACAGCTGGAACATCAAAGGAACAGGAGCTAGATCACAGGCCCAAGTGGTGGTCTTCCCAGCTCAATGATCAAACAAAGCTGAGTGTTTTTGTACAGGAGGCTGGCTTGTGGAGGAGGGTGCCTCTGGGTACCTAACTGGGGGAGCTAGGTTTGCTGGCCAACAGAACTTGAGCCAAATGCCTTGAGCTCAGGATAATAGCAGAGTGACATGCCATTTGGACATCTATTAGTAGCCCTGAAAGAACTTAGCAAAATCTCCTGATGAACAACTCTATCTGGAGTATTTCTCACCTTCATTATGGTCTATTAAAGTTCCTTAATAATCTGTTTAATCATGAGATTCATGTGTAATTTCTGTGTAATCACTGCAGTGGACCTTAGAGCCTAGACACAAAGTAGTGGGTGCTAGCTAACACACTTAGAATGTATGGATATGAATTTAGAAAAAAAGAAGTCATTAAAGTGAAATGGAATGTATAAAGATCAATATCCTAATGATTAATGAGTTTAGTTGGACTGATATGAGAAATTTTAAAAATCATATGGTTTAATATGCCTTTAGTGCCATTCTGATTAGGAATTCGCTAGGAATGTGATTGCATTTTGTCAAAAAACCTCTTGAAGATCTATCTTGAAGTAAAAAACTGTATATGATAGGATATATATCTGCATTCAAGGAAATTTAATTAACACAATTATTATTTAAATGTTTGAACCAAACAAATTTGGGATGCAGAAATTGAAAAATGTAATCAAGATCTTCACTTTGAAATTGAGAAAACATGTAACCAAGATCCATTGGGTAATTGCTGGAAATTGGAATGCATAATTTTGGGGGGAAAAGAACAGTAGATGAAAAATATGACCTTGGAGGTAAAAATCAAATGGCGACTGCATGATAGAATTTTTCAAAGGCAGTGATATTTGTCATCAAAAATATCCCTTTTTCAGCAACTCAAGTGGTGACTATACATGTGGACTTCTCCAGATGGAATACACAGAAATCGAATTGACTTCATTGTGGGCAAACATGATAAAGACACTCAATATCATAAGGAAAAACCCAGCAAGAGACTGACTGTGGAACAGACTATCTAGTAGTACCCATATGAAGTTCAGGTTGAAGCTGCAACAAGTTCAGTAGAGTCAAACTACAATCTTGAGTATATCCCACTGAAATTTTCAAAACACATCAAGATTTTAGACATGTAAAATGACAAACCTAATGAGCTGTAGAATAGTGTCAAGAGCATCAACCATGAAAAAGGGGCATAAAAAATCAAGAAAGAAAAAACTCAAGGGATGTTAGAAGATAATCTGAAACTTGTGCTTGCTGAAAGAGTGTCTGGCAAATGGAAGCATCCATGAAATAAAAAAGCTGAACAGAAATTTTAAACGGCAGCTCAACAAGAAAAAAATTATAATGTTATGTTCAAAGATCTAGAGCTAAAAACATCATAAGTGAAGGACACATCTGCTCAATACATCTGGAACTGAAAAAAATATAACTTCAAGCCTTGGGTTGCAATATTGAAAGATTCCAAATGCGAAATATTGAATGATGCTGAATGTCTCAAAACTAGAAAGAATATACAGAGTTACTGTACCAAAAAGACCAGTTGGCATTCAATCATTTCAAGAGGTAGCATATGGTTAAGAACCAATGGTACTGAAGGAAGAAGTACAAGCTGCACTGAAGGCATTAGCCAAAAACAAGACTCCAGGAATTAATGGAATGCCAATTGAAATGTTTGGACAAGTCAATGAGCATTGGAAATATTCACTCATATATTCTAAGAAATGTGGAAGCCAGAAGCAGGTAAGAGATCCATATTTGTACCCATTCAAAAGGAAGGTGAACCAATAAATGTTTAAATTTTAGCACAAGCACAATTATCACTGATATCACATATCATTAAAGTTTTGCAGGAGTTCATTCAACAACAGTTGCAAAAGTACATTGACAGGGAGCAGCCAGAAATTCAGGTTAAAGTCAGGATGGATGAGAAATAAAATATATCATCACTGGTGTTAGTTCAATCCTGGCTGAAAGTTGATAATACTAGATAGATATTTTCTTATATTCTATTGAATATTCTAAGACAGTTGACTGTATGGATCATAACAAACTGCTGATAGAATTGAGTGGACCGAGTATACCAAAACAATTAATTGTGCTTATTCTGAACCTGTACATGTATACAGAGGCACTTGTGAGAATATAACAAGGAAATACTGAGTGGTTTATATTCAGGAAATACGTGCTCCAGATGTGTTTCCTCTAACATTACTTATTCAACTTTTGTGCTAAGTAATTATCAAAGAAGCTGGCTTGTATGAAAAAGAATGTGGCATCAGGATTGGAGAAGGAAATTAAGAATTTATAGCATGCAGATGACACACAGACTTGCTTTCTGAAGTGCAGAGGGCTTGATGCATTTTCTGATGGTCAAGGACTGTAGCCTACAATAAATTATAGCTCAATGTAAAGAAAATAAAAATTCACACAAACGAATCAGTTTTAAATCATGCTAAACGGAGAAACGATTGAAGTTCTTCAGGATTTTGTCTTGCTTGAATTCACAATCAGTACTCTTGGAATCAACAAGCAAGAGATCAAACGAAACATTTCTTGGGGTTAAATATGTCTCACAAGACTTTTTTAGAGTATTGAGGACAAGGTGTGCCCTGATCTAAGCCATGATATTTATTATTGCTTCATATGCATGTGAAAGTTGGGCATTGAGTAAGCACATAAGAATTGTGGTGCTAGAGAAGAATACTGAGAAACCATGGACTACTCACAGGAAAAATTAATATGAGTTGGAATAAGTAAGCCTAGAGTGTTTCTTAGAGGCAAGGAAGGCAAGAAGATTTCATCCTTTGGACATACGTGGGCCATATTGCCAAGACAGACCATTCCCTGAAGAGGATCATAAAGTAGAGGAGCAACAAAGGAAGGAAAGGCCCTCAATGAGATGAATGGATACAGTGGCTGCATAAATAGGTTCAGGATGGAAGCAATTGTGAGGATGGCACGGGAAGTGCTGTGTTTTGTTCCATTTTGCATAGCGTGACAGTATGTGTGGGCCAACTCAATGGTACTTTACCATAACAGCAAAAGAACTATGCAAATGCATTATTATTGAAACTTTGTGATTTGTTTTGTAGTTAAAAATATGTGAATAAGTTTTAGGACAGGGCAATAGATAGAGGGAAATAAAAGGGCAAACTGTTAGCCATCCAAATATGCTACAAGGAAATATTTGGCAAAACTGTCAACTTTGATTGCTGAAAGATGAGATAGCTAGAAAGTTGATTTTAGATAATTATGTTGAAAATAGACTATTGGTAGCTTGAATTTATCATTATTGTGTGCAATTGAAAAGGATGACAAGAGAGAGGATAGGTGAAAAAGTGATTATTATCAAATCATGTAGGAATGGGAATAGTCAAGGAGAAATTTGTAGGTGGAGAGGAAAATGATTCTCACACTGAACCCATGGTTGGTGAATAGGTGAATAGGAGGATAGGTGAAAAAGTGATTGTTATCAAATCATGTAGGAATGGGAATAGTCAAAGAGAAATTTGTAGGTGGAGAGGAAAATGATTCTCACACTGAACCCACGGTTGGTGAATCTAAAGTATTTTATTAACAATGACTAGTTAGATTTTAGTGTTGTGGCCTCAATCATATCAAAAGGATAACTGTTAACCCCTTTATTATAGTCCCCAAAATTTAGGTGGTGCAAAATGAAGTCTTTCATTTGCACAACATTGTTCATGGAATAAAGGCTAAGAGTTTATCACGCTCATGGCAACTGATTTACTCAAGATGAAGAAATCTCAAGTTCCTAAAACAGTCTCAGAATCAGTTGTGGGTGTCACTGGGCCATATATTTAATTAAATAAAGTATGTGTAAAAAGTGCATAGAAGTTCAGGTGGCTTGTATTGTCAAAAGAGTCTGAAACAGGAATACAGTCTGAAAACGATGGTAACGAGGGCTTATTTAGCAATGCTACTAGAAAGATAGCGAAAAGGGGCTTGTGTTAGTCCAGGTAGGCTAGAGGAACAAATTTCATAGACATGCATATGGATACAAGGGTACGGTTTATATATATGAGAAATATGACATTCAGAAAGCATCCCAATCCAGTCCAGTACAAAGTCATAAGTCTGATATTAGCCCATATGCCCGTTACCAGTCTATAATGTCTCCTTCCAACTCACGAATTCACAGGTCAGTGGGTGCAGAATCCCCACACTGGCAGGAGTCCACGATGGTTCCTCACTCCCAGGGTTCAGGGTTCATCAACAGCATCCTGCGGTGACAGAAGCAACTCATCACTGGCAGGGGTCTCCACATGGCCTCTCCAGCTTCAGAGGTCTGGTTCCATCAGGGTAAGGCTGTGGTGTTTCTCCGGCCCCTCAGACGCTACCATCTTGTCTTGTCCATAATTCATCATCTCTGAGACTAACGCCCAAGAACTGGGGAGATAGCTTCTCATCTTCACGAGGGAAATATCGCGAGATTTCCCAGAAGTCTCAAGAGAAAGCCATGCCCACATAGAGACCTCATTGGCTACTCAATGGCTATCTCTAGATTAACAGACTAGACTCCACCCCTACATTTCAATCATAAAAATTAACAAAGCACATGACTGCCACAGGGCATATGCAAGGAAGGAATCGAAGGGCATAGAAAGCAATTGACTGAGTAATAAAAAAGGAAGACTCTCCACCCCTAAGGGGGAGATTCTTACTATTTCTCTCTGGAGAGATGGTTAGATGACTTCAGATTTGTGACCGTTGAGATTTGTGGGTTTGATATTGTTCACAAGTTTCTTGTTTAAAAATACTCATACCTCTACATGATAGTGATGTTCATGAAATTATTTATGATTGGGAATAAATTTTAGTTGTCTGCCTTTTGTGAGAAAATAGAGCAAACTCCCTGTAGTGATTCTAATGTCACCTTCATTTCCCTGTTTGAAGAGGAATGTCTATTTTGGCTAACTAACATCGTTTCCAACATCCTTGGGTGTTCAGGGGCCGCTAACTTGTGCTTTCATTCAGAGGTCATTACATCAAGATGAATGACACTCAAGGAGCTGTATCCAGGGCATCATGTCTCATTTGCACTCAGACCAGAGTTAGATGACTCAATGCTCATTACACGTCTATTGAGCCCTACAATGTGGTGAAATTCTGTGCAGGGCACCTGGGGAGGCTTCCGGAGAGACGGACAGCATTTAAATATAACTACTTCATTGCACTTACTGCTTTTGAGTCAACGCCATCTCATTGCGACCCTGCAGGACCAGGCAGAACTGCTTCCGGGAGTTTCCCTGACTCTTGATAGGAGAAGAACACCCTGCCTTCCTCCCCAGGAGCTGAAGGTGCTTTTGACCCATTGGGCTGCACTCTGCAAGGTTACATGTGACAGTGGTGCAAATAATTTGTGGCTGCAGAGCAGAAACGTGTGCTAATGATGCAGTATGTTAAACACTAGACACCTAACTGCAGTCAGCAGTTCAAATCGACCACCTGGGCCTTGATCGGCCGTTTGCTCCCACAAGGAAGAAAGCCTCAGAAACTGTCAGGAGCAGTTCTCCTCTGTTCTACAGCATCATAATGAGCCAGAGCCACCTTGAGGACCATGAGTCTTTTTTGGTAGGGAAAACCAGAGAATTTAATAAGAACTTAAAATTCTTTGTTACTCAATTCTTTAAATCTAGGTAATTTGTGAAGCTCTTTGGCCAACACACCCTGACTAAAATGATGCTGTATGACTTCCGAAGCTACCTAGTTAAAGTCTTCCACCTTCTACCGGATCCATTCATGACACTGAGTAATGGCAGCTTTTATGCCAGGGTAAGACTATCATGATGGAAAGGTGATGTGTTAGTGATTTAATTGTCAGCTATAGATGAATTCTCAGACCCATAACCAGCATCATTTTCACTCATCCAAGAGAGTCATATTAGACTCAAATAAATTCAGTTGTCACATAGTAAGACATCCTTGCAAATGGCACAAAGCACATTCCAGCAGTTATTTTCCTGCATTTCTGACCTACAAATATATGACAGTGTTATAAGCAATGAACTTTTGGAGCACCTCATGGCATTACGTAAGCTGGAGAACATTATGCTAAATGACATTTACAAAAAGTCAATCACAAAAATCAAATATTTACAGGACAGCTTTAATAAAAAATAGCAAAAGGCAACTGAGCAATAGAAAGGCTTTCAAACCAAAGGGAATAGAGTTTATAATCAAGTGAGGAGAGAGAATGAAAGAAGATGAAGAAAGAGACCAGAAGTTTGACAGATATTACTTGGAGTAATTCAAAGAGTGAACAAGAAATTAAAGGCAGAGTGTAGGGTAACTTTGCAGGGATTTTCTGAGTAGTTAAACTTTTAAACACAAAACTGATTTTCTGAAATGTAAAACCCCTTACACAATTCACAAATATAAAATCATTAAAAACCTTGTTTTTGGATGTAAGTGAAGTGAATGGAAGAAATGGTGACATGAAAGAGCTGAACAGAAGATTACAAAGGGTTGCTCAAGAAAAAAAAAGCATGATAATGGAACATGCAAAGACTTACAGTTGGAAAACAAAAGGGGAGGAACAAGCTAAGCATATTTCAAGTAGAAAGTAATGAAGACCTAATTTGTGCCTTTAGTTGCAGTATTTAAAGATTCTATGGGTAATACATTGAATGTTGTAGGACTCATTAAATAATATGGAAGGAATACAAAGGCATTGTATCACAAAAGATTAGGTGACATTCAACTATTGCAAAAAGTAGCATGTGTCGAATAACTGATGATATAGAAGAAAGAAGTCCAAACTACATCTGAGGTTGAAAAAAATCACAACTCCAGGAATTCTGCGAAAACAACTTGAAATGTTTCAATGAGCCAATGCAGCACTGGACGTGCTTACTAATTTATGTCAAGAAATTTGGAAGAAAGCTACCTGATCTACTGTATTTGTACTTCTTCCAAGAAAAGTGAATTATAAAAGCACAAATTATCGAACATTATCATTAATATCACACTAGAGGAAACAATTGCTGAAGATTATTCACAAATGGCAAGGGTATATTGCAAGGCAGCTGCCAGAAATTAAAAAAAATTCTTGATTCAGAAAATTAAGTAGAAACAAACACATCAATGCTGACATCAGGTAGACTTTGCCTGAAAGCAGGAATATATAACAATGTTTGCTTCTATTTTATTGACTATGCGAAGATATTTCACTCAGTGGAGGGTAAACTTTTAATACCAGTGAAAAGCAATGGGGATTCCAGAATGCTTCCTGGGGCTCACGAGACCTTAAGACATGGAGCAGTCAAGCTAACAGAACAATGCACAGTTTAAACAGAGCACAGTTTAAAATAAGGAAATGTTTGTCCTTTTAGTATCCATTCACTATAATTATAATTCTGTGCATATAAACTAGTAACCTGGAAAATATTCAGAATTTGGCATCAGGTTTAGAGGAAGGCTCTTTCTTGCTTGTTGAAAATAAAGAGAAAATGAGGTATTTGCTGATGAAGATGAAAGGCTGTGGCTTTCCATAAGGCTTGCAACTCAGTCTAAAGGAAGCCTGAATCCTCACAACTGGCTCATGAGACAAGTACATGATAAAAGGAGAAGAAACAAAGTTGAGCAGGATTTCATTTTGCTTGTATCCAAAATCAATGTTCAAGAAGCCAAGCATCACCATGGATTGGGCAAATCTGCTGGATGAGATCTCTTTAAAGTGTTGAAGAACAAAGATGTCACTTTGGGGACTAAGGTACATGTGACTCAAGCCATGGTCTTATGGTATTTTTACTTGCCTCAAATGTATGTGAAAACCAGGAAAAGAACAAGGAAGCTCACAAAACTGATGCATTGAATTGAAGTGTTGGTGAAGAATAATGTAGCAAGGACTGCAAGGAAAGTAAATGCATCTGTTTTGGAGCTGGGCGATACTGCCCACAAGCTCCTTCTAAGTGAGGTTGGTGAGAATTTGTCTCACGTACTTCGGGTAAGCTATCAGGAAAGGCTAGTTTGGGAAATGACATTATGCTTGGTAAAATAGAGGGCTGGTGAAAATGAGGAAGACTCTCAAAGAGAAGAATCGGCACACCTACTGAAACAATGAGCTCAAACTTGGCGATTGTGAGAATGGCATAGAACAGGGCACAGTGTCTGCTGCACAGAGGGTTCCGATGTGAAATTGACCTGATTATAGTTAACACTGGCAAAAACACAGTAGGCTTCCAGGCTGGACCTGGTGGGTCCTGTGTTGTGAATCCCAATCTCCTCGGAATTGTTACCTCCTGCCAGCCCAATCCACACTCAGTTACAGCTACACTGGCCTTTTCATTGTTCTCGTGTGCTGCCCTGGACATTCTTTTTTTTTCTTCCTTTAAACATTTTACTGGGGACTCATATAGTGCTTTTTGAACACCTTCACATGCCTGCTGCTGTTATCATTCTCTAAATATCTGCCTTTCCACTTGGGCCATTGATATCAGCTTCCCATTCTTTCCCCTCCTTCCTTGTTTCCTCCCCCTCCCCAGTCCTCATTACTTTATAAATTATTATTGTTTTGTCATATTTTACCCTGCCAGACATCTCCCCTCACTGACTCCTCCAATGTCTGTCCTCCATATAGGAGGTAGATCTTTGTAGCTGGCTCCGTCTGTCTACGCCAACTTCTCTCCACCCATCCGGTGGCTCCAGTCTCACCACTGGCCCTGAGGGGTTCATCTGTCTTGAGTTCCCTGTATTTCTAGTTCCCATCTCTATCTCCGGTCTAGCTGGATTTGTAAAGGACAATTGGGACTGTGATAAGTGGGGGGAGAAAACCTTCAGGAACTAGAGGAAAGTTGTATGCTTCCTTGCTACCTTGCTGCCACCAAACGATAAAGTATCTGGGGTCTTAAAGGCTTGAAGATGAACAAGGGCCATATAGCGCAGAAGCAGCAAAGCCCACAGGGAAGAAGCACACCAGGCTGTGTGATCATGAGGGGTAGGAGAGAGCAGACATCAAACATCAAAGAACAAGAATCACATCACTATGAATGAGGGGGAGAGCAGGGTGGGGACCCAAGGCTCCCGGTGGGCAATTGGACACCCCCTTAGTCGAGGGAAGGAGAGGGCCCTGGACATTCTTATATTGAGGCTTTTTCTCTAGCTTTTCTTCCTTGAACTTATACTATCAAAGCGCCCACTTTTATAGTTTCTTATGATCTTTGTGGCTTTGCTAAAATCTAGTTTCCAACTGACATCTGCTCTCAGACCTCAGAGGCATTCCTGATGTGGATCCAGAAGCAAGCACTTTCTCTTACGCTTATTTATTTTCGTAGCACTTGTCACGTTCTCATATATTCTAATATATAATAGGTCTATTTGTTTATGAAATCTATTCTTCATTTCCAATGTCTTCTACTGAATTATAAAATGAAGAAATGAAGGGGAAAATATCTGTTTGCTTTTTCATTCTATCTGAAATGCCATAACAATTCTTGACACATAGTCATGATTTAATAAATGTTTGCTGAGGCATGGAAGAAGGATATAAGCATAATGTTTAGTAGGAACATGTTTTTGAAGAAAAACATTTCTTCACATTGACATCAGTTTGTTTCTCTAAATTTTACTAATAAAATCCTAAATTTTTGTAAGAAAATTTCATGACAAATTTGTCATAAAAAGAATACAATAATTGTTAGCAAATATGTAATGAATGCAATCTTCCTATTAAAAACAAAAGGACTAAAAAGAAATCATCAAATATTAAAAATGATTCCATTTTTAATCCCCAGATGATAACGTATTCAATTTTTGACACAAAGCTGTATAATGTGACATCATTTGTTATCATTCTAGAATTAATGCTGCTTCCTTATTTTATGACAAACTCTGGAAAATTAATAACACAAATTGAAATTTTGGATCTGGACTAGGGTCTTACTAATCTACCATAAATATTTAAATTCCAAAGTAGTGCTGGCATGCTGTTCTTATCCTATCCTCCCTGAAGTTACACCCAAGCTGTTAGTTTAGCATATTTTTCATTCTTGCAATGATCTCAAGGGAATATCTTTATAGAGGATCCATATTTTGTGTTTAACTAAATTGGTAACTAAGATATTCTGGTCTTTGGACTAATTATGTTTAAACAGAGATGTGTGAAAACATTTTGAATCAAAAAGCGTGAAAAATCTTTACAATTTTCATTAATTTATTTACTGACTCCACATCCCAAGTTTGCAAGTGTCACTTTTGCATATTTCAGAAATATGCTTAATGCACTTTCAAACATATTTTAAAACTTGCACTGTATATACATTTTATATACAGTATATACTGTATATACATTTTATATACATTGTTATATACATTGACTAGCAAAATTATAGGTGCTGGTACATAAGTTGAAACTAATATTTCAACTTGTGAAATAGATGACTCCTATTAGACATCTAAAAGGGCGTCTATAGAGAACCCATCCACCTCATGTGCAAGAAGTCAAAGGATATCCATTCTAAACTGAATAACAAAAAAGAATTGTAAAAGTATCTTGTCAAGCAGCATTGTTGTGCTGTCTAGCTTTTTAATTATAGCATAATGTTAATGTTATTATTGTCTTTTGCAAAGACTCCCAGAGGTCAAAGATGTTGGAAGGGAGACAAATAGGGAAAGGAAGAGAATGTGCTTTAATTATGCTTTCTGGGAGTTTGAAAAGATGATAAAATGGATTTAGTAAGCTATATAAATACTATACTTATAGACAACTAATCTAATTTTAACAAAATCCTTTGAATATAAGTAATTAAAGAAGCCAAAACTGCAAGTCAAACTAAAGTAGAAGAATTTGTATTAACATTTTGAAAACACAAACAAGTAGGTAGAAAAGTATTGGACCAACATATTGAGGTATATATGGTCTGTAATGTGTATATCTTGGCTTTCACATTATATTTCTTTTTTTCAAAATCATTTTATTGGGCGCTCATACAACCCTTAGGACAATCCATCCATATATCTATTGCATGCAAAGCACATTTGTATCTTTGATGCGATCATCATGCTCAAAAACATTTTCTATCCACTTAAGCCCCTGGTATTGGATCCTCCTTTTTTCACCCCTCCCCCATGAACCCTTTATAATTTGCAAAATATTATAATTTCTTAACCGATGTTTCTTAGAGTCAAATTCTATATTAACACAGACATTTAAGAAGTCTATTTACCAAAGTGATTTTAATGAGCATTTGGTTTAGTGACATCTTAAATATCCATATCACCACATAATTTTATTATTTTATTTCCCATCATCAAATATGAATGCACATTAACTCACATTTGAATACATAATATAGACACACTCCAGCCCCATGTGATGCAAATATGAATATCAATCTTTTGTGTTTGGGCTTACATTGTTGAAAAAGTTGTATATCGATTCAACCTAAATAAAACCACATAAATGACTTTTAAAATGTTCACTTAAAGTTCCTTATACTTGATGACATTAATTCTAAAATTTTTCCACAGACTCTCTGGGTATGGATGCAGAGTTCACATTTTCTTGGAGTTGACACAAAGGCTCAAGTATAGAATTTATAATCATTTCTTGTGTATTTTAATATTAGAAATAACATCTAATTATCATTGTTTTCAAATACATGACATGACCTACAGTTAGCCTCCATGAATTTATATCTTTATTTTGTAAGGGAGGGATACAAAATTTTTGCCTTCCTTGATCAAAATTTGCTAGCTCTATAATTTCACTGCTGCTCACAGAAACAAAGCGAGCCGAGCTCATAGAGCAAGTGTATTCTGCAAGCCACAAATATTTGCTATTCAGAAAACCTCAATGAGGGTTTAGTTATTTAAAACTACAGAAAGAAAATTACTATTAATGATCAGGTTCAGCTAATGAAATGTTTTTATGCAAATAGGTGAATCCTAAATATGACCTGGAAACAAAAGACTGCTTAACAGTTACTATTAAGCAATACATTAGTAGATCAATTAAACAGAACTTCTTTTTAATGAATGTGCTGTACCCTTGTTGTCATAGAAACCTGGAAAGAGAAAGCTTCAGAATGCTAATAGACTGAGAAACACAACAAAATGTTTGTAAACACACACCTTGAAATTTGTATGATCAGTTAAGTAATAAAAGGGTGATGCAAAGAATTCCCCAGCTCAAGAGAAAAGGACACAATTTGGAATTCAAGGTATTCCGCATTTTTTTTCATTATGTAGATCCGCCAAGAAGCTGCCAAACAGTATTATGGGTCACACTTGCATGCCTGAGCTGATAGAAAGAACCATTTTGCTTTCAAGGTTTGAAAGAAATTGTATCTGAAGCAGTAAGGATTTTTGTTTCAGATACAGCATTAGTGAAAAATACATGCTTGTTATTTTTCAGCACGAAGTTGAAGACAAGACAGGGTTAAAAACAAAAATGTTTAATTCATTGTAATTGTAACATTTTCACCCAAAGATTCAATGTGTATAAGCCCCCTTTCTTCTTCGTTTTTCTTCTTTTTCTAATCCTCTTGTTGAAAACCCTTTTTTTGAAAAAAGAAACCTCTTTGTTTTGGTGCATGCATTAATAATATTTGATTTGGCTTAAACAATCCCTAACAAACTGAAATGTCTGAAGCTCTATAGACAAATACTGTTATTAATGTAAGTACAATTACGGAATTGAACACAAAAAATAATTCGGGCCACTTTAAGTTCCTGACTTCCAATGATAATTACTCCAATTTGGGTTATACTTTAAAGAGAAACAAAGCAGCCAAATAGCAATTCTATTCATCAAAGAATCAATTTCTTTTCTATTCACCATGTGACAGAGGATTGGCTTCTTTTAGAATCTAATAAATCAGAAATTCTACAACCATTTTGTTCTGAATTTCATTTATAATTATTGTCATAGCAATTGGGACAAAGGTTACATTCCAGTGGCAGAGAAAGGAAAGATAGGATAGTGAGCTTTGCATTGTCCCAGGACACAGAGCTTGTGTCTTGTACTCAGGACCCATAAACACAATGTAAGTTCCCTGGTACTCCCTCGTTGGTGAGGTCTGGAAACCTTCCTGCATCCTCTTTCATTGTGTTCGCTCAACCTGAGCTAATTACCCGTGAATTGGCATTCCAGCCAATTGTATACAGGTGGCCAAGTGTTTGCAGCTTCAGAAAATATTGGTTAGAAATGCATGTTCCAATCATAGTTGCCTTAAGAAAACCCATGTTATTTCCCCCCAGAATGTTGTTATTGGATAGCCAGAGCAAATAATATGTGTCATGTGTTTCTTGAGGACCCATTGTCTTTTCTTTCTGTTCCCATATTTACTCAAGCCCGATTATCAGAATATTTGACTGGAAATAAGACTCTTTTATAAACACTTACTGGCTCATCCTCCCAGATACATTAAGAATGAGTCTTCCCAAAGGGTGTGGAGGAATATACTGTGATAAATTCCATAAAAGCACTTTAAGTGTACAAACATTGCAATACATCTAATGGAAAATGTCATTAGCTTTTTAATTAGAAAAAAGTTAATCACATGAAATTACAGACAGCTTTACAAAAACATGCACTGAACAAATAAAATAAACAAATATTAACTTCCATTAAATTCATATTAGATCTTTCGACTTGTACAAGAAAAAAAGAAATTATTACATGAAGTATAACTCTCCTTGTCATCTTCCTGAGGTCCAAACCCAGTTTTCCCCAAGACTAACATGTATTATCTTGAAAATTAGGTTGCAATATTCGAGTCAAAGTTGACACATAACAGTATCCATGAATAACATAGAGAATGTGTTATGTATTTTAGATCAATATTCTAATTCATCTAATAATTAATTAGTTAATTTAAAATTGTTTAATTTTAAAAATAAAATTTTGATAGGTTTAGCATAAAAACCTAAGAAAGATAGGGCTTTTTAATTTCTCCAAGAGTTATAGTCTTGAAAAGTCACAGGTACAGACCTACTCTGTCCTTTAGGGTCACTGTGAAGGGGCATCAATTCAATAAAAATTAATTTTTTTTTATTTACAGGCACTGGAAATTAAAAAAAATCCTAATAGTATTAATCACATATTGCAAGCGGATGGCTAACAGTTCTTAATATAGTTTGCAGGAAACATAAAGCTAAACATACAAGAAGTATAGACAACATGGTGAATACTTAAAAGAATGCTGTAACTCATCATTTTTAAAAATCATTTTATTGGGCTCATATAACTATTGCAATCCATACATCAATTGAATCAGGCATGTTTGTATGTATGTTATCTTCATTCTTTTCTAGACATTTACTTTTATTGTGTCCTTGGTATCAGCTCTTTTTTCCACCCTCTTCCCACCCTTAAAACTCCCTGATAGATTGCAAATTGTTATTATTTTTTTCTCTCCCACTGACCACTGTCTCCCTTCCCCCATGTTTTCTGTTGTTCTTCCCCCTGTAGAAGGGTGTATGGTTATGTGTCAATCATTATGGTTGGTTCCCTCTTTCTTCTTTCCTCTCCCTCTTCCCGCTACTCTTCTGGTATCACTATTCCCATTCCTCTTCCTGGATTCTGTGTGCTGTGAGCTCTTATCACTTATCTGCGCCTGGGTACATGTTCTGATCTAGTCTGAACTGAGAATCAGCACGTAGGTCATGGCAGTGGAGGTGGGGTGTGGTGAAGAAACCTTAAGGAACCAGAGAAACATAGTATGCTTCATCGATGCTTTCCTGCACCCTGGTGACTCTTCCCTTTCCTATGGTCCCTCTGTGGCAAGATTGTTCCACTGTCTACAGATGGGCTTTGAATCTCTGCTCCAGCCTCCCTCATTCTCAGCAATTTGTTTTTGCTTGTTATGTGTCTTCTCATGCCTATTATAAGGTCTCTTTGTCTGCTCATGGTCTCATAGATGGTGTGCTTCGTCCAGGTGGACTTGTTGCTTCACTGCTGAATGACGGTTTGTGTAACTTCAAGTCTTTAAGACCCTACAAGTTATATATTTTAATATCCGGGCACCATCTGCCTTCTTCACCACATTTGCTTATGCACCCCTTATGTTTTCAGTGATTGTGTGGGGAGGGTGAACATCTCAGACTGCCAATTGGTTAGAAAAAAGTGTTCTTGTATTGAAGAAGGGTATGAACAGAGGCCCCAAATCCATCCCCTACTTCAGTGTTTTGCC